>CM045896.1:4912500-4997500 GCA_025169545.1 Anguilla japonica | reverse complement strand
TTAAAGAGTCTGGCCTCTATATTACTCCACCCCCCCCCCCCCTGTGTTCATCCTCTTTCTCTCTCTCTCACTCCCTTCTGTTCTCAGAAGACCTGTTCTGACATGCAGGAGACTCCCCAGCAGCTTTTCAGAGCGGGGGGGGGGGGGGGGGGGGGGGGTTGGCTTTCATCTGCATGTGGCCTCTTACTCTGCCCTGTGACTGTACACACACTTGCATGGGTCAGCCAGGCATAGAAGAGACTGCTCTCATTGGTCGAGGGCGGTTGGAGGGCTGCTCTTATTGGCTGAGGGCAGTTGGGGGGCTGTTGTTATTGGTCATGGATGAGGGCATATGACTGCTGCTCATATGACTGCTCTCCTTGGCAGGCAAAAAAACTGTGATTCTCAGGGCGAGGAAGAGGCCTTTGTAGTCTGGAACTTTTTTCAGTGTGCACATGATTAAGGCTTTTCTGGGCTTGAGTTTCGGTCTGTTTACCACTGTGTGCGCCTGTTTGTGTTAAATGGTGTTTGTGTGTGTGTGTGTGTGTGTGTGTGTGCATGTGCTTTTATGCTGTATGTGTGTGTCTGAAATTGTGTGGGTGTGTGTAATTATAGTGTTTCTGTATCTGTGTGTGTAACTGTGTGTGTGTGTGTGTGTGTGTGTGTGTCTCCGTGTGTCCTTGTATGCCAAGTGTGTGTATGTCTTTAGTGGTGTCTGTGTGTGTGTGTGTGCTTTTATGCTGTGTATGTATATCTGCAAGTGTGTGGGTGTGTGTAATATGGTGTGTCTGTATCTGCATGTGTATCTGTGTGTGGGTGTGTGTGTTTTTGTATGCTGCACATGTGTCTGTGTGTGTGCGTGTGTGTGTGTGTGTGTCTCCCCGCAAGCATGTGGGTGTGTGTGATATGTTGTGTCTACAGGTATTAGGGAGCTCTTTGAATTTGACTGTTCCCTGTCATCATGCTACATGCTTTCATTTCTACTCCTCCCTCAATCTTTTCTTTCCTTCCGTTCTTACCACCCACCATCTCTCCTTTCTGTCCTTTGCTTTTTTCCCTCCGTTATTGCTGTCACTCGTTATCTCCCTTTCTCACCCCCTCCCTGTCTCTGTACGGCCGCTGAGGAAAAGCAGATCCCCAGCACTTCCTCTTTGGGAGAATCCCCTCATCCCACACACGCACACACACACACACACACACACACACACGCACACACACACACACACACACACACACACACGCACACACACACACACACACACGCACGCACATACACACACACACACGCACGCACACACACACACACACACACACACACGTACATGCACATACACACACACACACACACACACACACACACACACACACACACACACACACACACACAGACACACACGCACGCACAGACACAGACAGTTTGCTTGCGTCTCATAATTCGAACCAGACTCACACGTAGGCACGTACACACACACACACACACACACACACACACACACGCACGCACAGGCACACAGTCGCCTACTCACACATACACTCATTATGTCATATATAATCTTAAAGGTATCTCTGTTTTTCACTCTCTGTCTCTCTCTCTCTCTCTCGCACACACATGCATGCACACGGCCCGAGGTCTATCCCCTGCCCCTGTACCACCTAGGGGATACAACGGGTGGATGTACGGTTGTTAAAATCCGTCCAATAAAACCTTGCCGCATATTTCATATTTCCAGGCCTGCTCTCCTGAAAGCAGTTCCCTCGAGACACTAACATGGAATAAACCAAGCGTCTCAGTGTGCTGCTGCCATGTCTCTAATAAAGGCAACAGAGTAAAATCATTTTCTGCAGTTCTCCTCTGGATATTTTACGGCATTACTGGTTGTTAATAAAAAGCCAGATTAAACAGAGCATGTCCCAACCCCCCCGTACAGACATCGATGGAGGCAGTGTCTGTGATCTCTGAGGAAAATATGTATTGCCTTTCCTACATATATTCCTTCTGAAAATTATAATTAAATGGACAAATGAAAAAAATAAAACAAAATAATGCAAAAAAAAAAATAATGAAATAAATTAAAAAGAATATAAGTGTATGATGTCATAAATCTTAATTGTAGAACCTACAAGATAACCTGTAGATAACCTTCACTCAAGCATCATAAAATATCCGCTCTTTAAAGGTGATTGGACTGTATGAGCACACAGTAAGGAGGAGACCTATAACTGTGAGGATAACAGAGGCATGTGGGTGAGCCCCATCACATGTAGGTCATCTCAATGCCCCCCCCCCCCCCCCCCCTTAGCTTTTTTGAACAGCTTCTGTGCACAGTCAGTCACACCCTGGTCCAAACATGCATTTTAAACATTTTAACGGTAAATACAGATACATTAAAATGCATACTGCATATCCCTATGAGATTAATTTTATTGTGGAAATTGTTTCTATTAAAATTCCAGTAATATGTGGGAATTTTTACTGTTGTCTAAAGGGTTAAATTATTTTGAATATTTATCGGACCCAGGCCTGCACTTGGTGTACCTCAGGATGTTCTGGTCGTTCGTTTCCAAGTTTGGGCCTGGGAGTTCACCCCCTCCCTCCTCTTGCGCGCGTGCACCAGGAAGCCAGCCGGGTCGGGATCCAACCAGGGTCCCGGGCCCGTCGAAAAACGGCAGCACTGATCTGGGGTAGCGCACTCCCAGAGGAAACCGCACGCGCCGCAGCCCGTGACCTGCTGACCCGACTGTTCTGGGAACAGTGCTCGGAGAAAGCGCTGCGTGCGGGAGCAGCCGTGTGAAATGGGTGTGCGAAAAACAGAACGTGTGACTGAAGCTGTGTTAGGGTCAGGGGTTCGAGGAAGGGCAGGAGGCGTGCCGAATGGTTCCATGTGTTTCGACGACTGCCGCAGAAATCCGTGAAGGGTTTTTGTTTTTTGCCCTGCCCGTTGCATGCTGGGATAGCCTTTTGGCCCTGATGTCATTCTCTTGCAAGAGCAAGAGAGCGAGAGCGTGAGTGAACATATGTATGGACAATATATTGAAAGCACATTACATGTATGTGTGTGTATGTGTGCCTGTGTGTGCGCACATGTGAGTATGGGTGTGTATGTATGTGTGTGTATGTATATGTATGTGTGCTTGTATGTGTGTGTGTGTACATGTGCATGTGTGAGTGTATGCATGTGCACACGTGTATATATATGCATGCATGTGTGTATACAGTATATGTACATGCACGTGTGTATGCATTTGCGTGTTTGTATGCATGCACATATGTGTGTGTGTGTGTTTATATGCATGCGTGCATGCATGCACATATGTGTGTGTGTGTATGTGTGTGTGTGTTTGCATGCAGTAGTGATAAGGACAAACGGGTCTGTTTCCTCACTGCTCCACAGGCCCAGGGCCAGGCACTCGACCCCTGTGACCTCTGTCCCTCTCTCAGATGCCGTGTGTCTGCCGCGTGTTCTCGGGAGACAGAGCCAACGCGATGTGTGCTTCCTGACTCCCGTCTCCCCAAGTCCCGCCTCACTTCCTGTCTTTGTCCCGTCCCGAGGCAACCCTCCCCCATTCCTCCCACACATACCCCCCCAACCCTAGACCTGTTCTGTACCTCAGTCCCTCTCTTACGCACAGAGGGATTCGGTATAGGGCGGAGTTTATGAACATTTGTTGTCCTTCGCCTTTTTTTTGTCAGTCTTCTCCCATGGAGCGTGTGCTCGATTCCTGCATCTCAAAGAGACGGTGCCATAGATTCGCTACACCAACCAGATTCTCAGCTCCTTATGTTTCAATTTCAAAGCTCACAGTCACTTTACTGTTTGAATCCAAAGCTCTCACAGATACGGATAAAGGGGTGAGCTCAGGTACGGTAACACCGGCAGCGAATGTTGTATCCTTGGGCCCATCTCTTTGTGAATATTCATGAGCTCTGATCTAGCTCTGGAACCCCCCGTGGCAGAGCTAGGTCTGGCAGAGGGAATCATAGCTGTCGGTGGCCACGCCTTCTGGGTTGAGTAGGCACACGCACCTCGGTGGCATTAACAATCAGCCCAGGGCTTTGAGCTGTGCTTCTTTCCACAATAGGCGTCTGAGACCAGGGAATCCCTGTTGAGAGAGCGAGAGTGAAACCGAGACCAAAAATAACACGGCTGCAAAGTTTTCATTGTGTTTTATTTTGTCTTTCTTATTTTGGTTTGTTATTTTAGTTTCCCAGAACCCATGAGGGGGAAGGGAGAAGATTTGTGTTTGTTTATTTGTTTAAAATCTCACTCTCTAAAAAAAAAAAGCTGCATTTAAAACCAAAATTACTACATGACCCTGTGTCCAGCTATTCTGTCCCGCCCATCGGTGTCACCTTGTATTTTGACACCTAGACCAGGGCGTCCCGACGCTGTTCCTGGAGATCCTGTAGGTTTTAATTTCAACCCTAACAAAGCACACCTCATTCAATGGCTAGGGATTTTGTTGAGCTGCTAATTAGCAGAATCATGGCATGCCAAATTAAGATGAATGAGAACCTACATGACGGTAGATCTCCAGAAACAGAGTTGGGCAGCCCTGCCCTAGACTGTGCAAGTAAAGCGAAAGTAAGTGAGCACAGGAGACGACTATCTGTTTACTTTAGATAATCTGTGGCACAGAAGATTCCATGCCTTGGCCTGTCTTTAGGCAGGAGGGAACATGGAAAAGATTTTGTGTTGGTTACTTGGTTGAAAGACTGAATCCATTTGGATTAGTCAACCATCTCACTATTCCATCTTGTCTAACAAAGGGGAACAATGTAGTCAGTGTATGAGGTAGTCATGGTGTGTGAGTGGGTTGTACAAGGAAGTGGAGAGGCAGAGCTCTGTGATGTAGTCACGGTGACGATTGCAGAAGGTATTCGACGTTGATGTCGCAAGGTAGCGAGGAATGGGAAACTCTTGTTTCATGATTTCGTCATTCCTCCAATAGCATGGAAGTATGGCTGGCTACATGAACGTTACCCGTGGTAGCAGTTGTACGCGCAATGGATCATTCTTAAACCACATCTGTATTGTTTGGGAATGTGGGGTGGGGCAGATTTCTTGCTAATGAGTGAACTGCAGTGGAGCCCTTACAGCAGAAATTCTGAAGTGATGATGAGGAGTGGAGAGGAAGTCCTTGTTTTTTTTTTTTTTTTTTTTTTCTTCTGCTTGTGAGAAACTTGTTTCAAAAATGAACCGAAATTCACGCCACACCAGTGTGTTATAAATCTGTTTCAGCGCTGTTTCATGTCCTATAGGGAGGTGGGCTACACGCTTGCTTCACAGTGGTGTTTGTGTAAATCATTATGTAACTCCAGGGGCCAGGAATTTGTTTCGGGGGGTTCAAAATTCCGAACCAAACTCTAACAGTCTTTGGAAAGGATGGTAATGACCTTCTGTGTGAATTCGCATTTTGAGGACAAAAGTTTTTGGTTCTTCCCAATCAACTTACAAATGTTTTGCACATGTTTCCAGCACTTTTTTGGGGGGTGGGTTGGGGGGGGGGAGGGGGCAGGATGGGAGCGTACAGCATTATAAAGACATAGACAGGGGGGGTTTTTGGGTTTGAAAAACGCTGTACATCCCAATCCCAAATAAATGGTGTTGTAGGACTTTTGCTCCTTAGATCTTGTTCAAAAGTTTGGGTTTTCCAAGAGGCGCAGAACAGGGTAAACCTAAAATAAAAGAGGACAGATTTGAGGCCTGCGTGGAAAACTCTACTCTAAATTTAGGAAATCCTGCCCTCCGGGCGGGCGTGGTCATGGGTAAAAATAACCCGTGGTGTCGGGCTCTGGCTCTTCAAAAACAACTGTTGCTGCTGGGTCCTCTCAGGCTGCCATTGTCTCTGCTGAAGGCTGTAACCATGGCGACAGCGGAACTTTTGCCCCAGGGGTGTGGGCTGGGGGGGGGGGGGGGGGGAGGGGATGGGGGGTTGCCTGGGGTGTACCATTTCCTGATGTGGCAGGATTGTCAGGAATAGAGTGCTGTGGTCACTGTGGTCAGAGTCGGGAACATCTGTACATCACGTTTTGAGTGCAGTCCATTAATAGACATTTATTTACAGGGCTTTTGCCCTGTGTTAAGGTATCATTAACACTAAAACAAACACACACACACACATACACACACACACACACAGACCCACACATCTATAAAATTAACAAAAGCAAGGCTGGCTGGGAACTACAATCAATAAAAGACAACATTTTGTAATCCCCTTGTAGATTTGTTGCCTGAGATGTTGACTTTAGTCCTTAAATATCTAATTCCTTAAACTTCGTAATTCCCTTTCGCAGTACCTAATGAAATTCATATTTTGGCTGATTCCAAAGAGGGGGGGTTAGAAATAACGTCAGAGGATTATTAATGGTTTATTGAATGTAGCAATTCAAATGTTTTAAATGATTTTAAATGTTAAAAAATTGTCCTTCGGCAAACGCCCTGTACACACAGCAGCAGGGGTGACGGTGACCTCAGACTGAGTCGGTCTCTCTCTCTCGCCCCCTGCAGAACTTTCGGAGGAGGACAAGGTGCAGACCCCGGCCTTCACGGATGCGGTGCGGCTCTACCGGCAGGCCCGCGGCCAGTACGGCACCTGGGACATGATGTGCGGGGAGCCCCCGCAGGTGAGTCTGCCAATCTGTATTACGGTCTTTGGGGGGCGGCGCACATTCCGTTGTCTGACCAGTGATTGGCTTCCTTACAAGTCAATCAAGCGGTAGGACGAATGAGGACTCTGAGCTCTAGGGTGAGCCAATGGCTGGTGGTTTGTTAGTTTAGCGCTTCTTATCTGTGAGCCAGCTTTAGTGAGGAGCTTCGTCCGCTCGTTCGCTCCCTCGTTCGCCTCGCTGCGGAGGCCATTCAAATCGGCAGAATAAAAGCCCCAGCTGTCCCAGCTGTCCTTTTGAAAACAAGGTCCCTTTGTCTTGTGAAATACAGTATCTAAACTGATAGTAATGGCGGATATTAAAATGCAAACTGTTTTTCACTGTGGCCACGTTATTGAAGAACTGGACAAAAGTGAAAAATACGAAAATGAGTCTTCCCTTGGGAGATCCTTGTTGTTTGACAGCTATTAGATATATGATATATTATTTCCACTTTTTGGCAAAGATGTTGAAGGTGAACTGTAGACCATGATTTTGTCACATGTTGATGTGCATTTTGTGAAATCAAGAGTAGTACAAGTAAAATATAAGGCACTTTTTTATGATTACTTCAAATATTGCCATCATCCATGTGTCTGCTGTACATTGGCACAAAGGTGTACAAGGGTTTATTTAAGGCAAACATTACCTTTTTAAGTACAAGGGGAAATAAGGTTAACATAACAGGCTTGCTTTTAATCATCTAGCTAACTAACTAGCGATATAATTTGTTCTGGTACTTGACGCACCTATAACCACAAACAGTTGTGTAGCTGGTGTGCGTTAGTGAGTTTATTGTAGTCCGTATATGCTTGTTTTTAAGTTGGAAAAAACCTTTTTGTTTATATTTTCTGACCACTTCTTTGTTTTGGGCACGTCCACTTCTGGTTTCTAACTGAATACAGATACTGACACAGATAATGTTGGTGGTGGAACAGATACAGAAACAGATAATGACTTGGTTGCACACTTCTACTGCAGCTGAACCCGGATCAGCTGACCAGCTGACCATTGCCCCAGCTCTAACTCTTTGGAACACAGCTAGAGCTGATCTGAGGTCAGCGTGCACTGGCCCTTTTGTCTTTCCTCTCCCAGTGATTTCTTAATAACTCTGGGCGACATAGCTCAGGAGGTAAGAGCGGTTGTCTGGCAGTCGGAGGGTTGCCAGTTCGATCCTCCGCCCTGGGCGTGTCGAAGTGTCCCTGAGCAAGACCACCTAACCCCTAATTGCTCCCAACGAGCTGATTGGTACCTTGCATGGCAGCCTTTCACCGTTGGTGTGTGAGTGTGTGTGTGAATGGGTGAATGAGAGGCATCAATTGTAGAGTGCTTTAGATAAAAGCGCTATATAAATGCAGTCCATGTAGCATTTAACTCAGCAACAAGCTCAACACAAGCGACAGTTAAAATGTAAAATCTAACCTATAGGGGAGAACGTGTGGTGCAGTCCGTAGGGTGGCTGAGTCTCAATCTATTTACCCATCCCGGGGTATTGGTAAATATGATCCCTCCTGAATCTGTAAGCCTCTGAGCTTTCCCCTGTCTGCATAAAGGGAACTATATAACTCTACTGTATGAATGTATGGATGTACTAGAAGAACTGTAAGTTTAATGAAAACAGATGGCCAATTAGGGCCATCATTTTGCCCTGAAGTGTATCCAGCACTGATCCAGGCCTGCTCCTGAATAGTCCCGGGGAGTTTTTCAGTGCTGGTGAAAAACGGTATTCCACGCATTGGTGACTTTTTGTGAGCGTGAACTTCACCGTGGATTAATGTCCTCTCGTGACTGTTTGTTCTGCTAGCCGAGCTCAGCTTAAAATAAACATACTTAATCAATTTTATTCATCATTTTTCTTCGCAATGTTATTTGTGCAAACAGACAGTGACACGCACAGCGCACATGGACACACACACACACACATACTCATGATCACACACGCACGCAGACACGCTGAAAGAAACATGCACGCATCCAAGCACACACCTCCACACAAGTTTCTAGGGACAGAGTGAATCCCATGACCTGACACCCCCCCTACCCCCCCCTTCCTTGTGACCCGTGTTTTTTGTTTTTGTTTTTGTTTTTGGAGGGGGGGGAGAGACGGAGTGAATGAGCCCCATTCATGGCTCTCCCTCTCCCCTGGAGGCAGGTTGTCGGTGGGGCGGCCTGTACGCCAGCCCGGGCGTGGCCTGTGTGTTTCCTTGGAGCCCAGATGCAAAGGAGACTGGTTATTCTGGCTCCTGCCTCAGTCCACCCTGCACTGAACACACGGCTCTCACAAAACCGCCTCAGCTGAACCGCACTGTTTGTGTTGTGTGCTTGCTTTTTTTTCCACTTACCCCTTTGTCCAGGGCTTGTGATGGTCCAACTCTGAGAGAGAGAGAGAGAGAGAGAGAGAGAGAGAGAACAATGCTGTTGTTTTTGTCACAGTGCGAAAGTTGATGGGGATGGAAACAATGGCTGCTGACAGAGGCAGTGTAAACGACATCCATCACCTGCTTCGGCGAGCTGGAGAGACCAGGCCTTGTGTTCGGGGACTGGGAGGGGGGAGGTGGAAGTCGAGGTGGAGGTGGAACAGCTGTCTGATTTATTGTCACTTCTTCCTGCATCATACTTTTAAGAGGTCGTGATCGGCGAGAGAGGAAAAAAATGTCCCTGTTTACTCTGTGGATGAATTCAGCTCCGAGCTTTGTACGGCCTTTTCTCCTCACGAAAGGTTTTCACATTACCGTAATCCCTTATGCAAACAAAACCTGCTGCTATATAGTGTAAGCATGTGGATTTCGTCGAAATTATAATGATAAATGTATATTATATTTTCACATTTTTCAGTATATTACCATATTTGGAAGTGGCAATAATTTGTATATTTGCCGATATTTTGTAAGTGTTCAGTATCTCGAAGATATATTTATTTATGTCGTTATATTTTCAGTGCATTCTGTTTCTGTGAGGGTTGAGCATTGTGCATATTCGTAAATAGAAGAAGGAAAAAAAAAAAAAACTCCCTCCACATTCTTTCTGCCGTCGAGCGCACTGTTGGGCAGGGACCAATGGAAACCAGTGGAAGCGATTATTCTGGTATGTCTGAGACGGAGGTGGCAGCTGCACACCGTGCCAGAGTGCCGTTGGAAAGCTGGTTAGCTGCTTCAGAAACGCAGGCGCAGGGCTATCCAGGCATCCCGTTTACTTAATGGGTGCTGACCAAAACACGTGGACTGCAGTCCTGTGTGCTGCCCAATGCCAAATTAGAATTGAAGGCTCATTGTGTGTGTGTGTGTGTGTGTGTGTGTAGAAAGGCGCTTTCTCAGTTTCCCCTGCTTGTTTTCTCTGGTTTTATGAGGTGACTGAGCTGAAACAGGAGACTTGGGGTGGGGTTTTGGGGGTACTGGATGTGTTTTTCCTCTGTGTACCTACTGCCGACCTACAGGACGTAAAATGCAGCTCATTTACCGCACCGCACCGCACCACACCTCACAAAAACACTGTGCCTTCTAACCAGCTAGCCAGTCGGCCAACAGGCACCCCCCCCCCCCTCCCTCCGTTATTTGAGCGCATTTTAGTTCAGACACAACTGAGCCTGTCTGGTCTTCAGTGCGATGGCAGATGCCAGATGCTTTAGTTCAGACACTGGAGACGAAGCGTCCCTGAGTGAGACTTAACATTTACATTTTGAGCAATCGTCCGAAGCTCTTTTCCAGATCTTATCTCACATTTCATACAGCTGCGTGTTTTTTTTTTTTTTTTTACTGACGTGAGTTAGATGAAAGGCCTTGCTCAAGGGTATAGTGGCAGTGCCCCAGTAGGGAATTGAACCTGCAACTCCCTGAGTTACTAGCCGTGCTAGAAAACTGAGTTACAGACCATTACACTACAGTGGACTTTCTGTGGAGGACTACAAACTGACTGGTGCTTTCAGGCCATCTAGTGGTATGAGTATCACGGAACTATAACAAGGTGACCTGTGGTCTTTTTTGTTTCATCAGTGACCCTGGAGTATAATCCCCTCTCCTCCCCCCTCGCTCAACCTCCCATATGAGCCCCCCCCCCCCCACACCCCTCCCTATCCCAGATTCCACTTTTACAGCAGTGCTTTTCCCTCAACACCTGCTTGTCTTTGTACTACCAGCACCCCCTCGCCCCCCCCTCCAGTCCCCATACTTAAGCTCACAGAATCCAGACCCAGGCCTGTTACAGACCCACCCCCAAAAAAACCAAAAAAACTTTTTTTTAAAAAAAAGAAGGCCTACACCCTCCTACAATAACAAGGGTGGGGGCGGGGGGGCACCTTCCGGGCTGGCAGGCGTCTGTGCCTGCACTCACAGAGGGGTCTTTGACACATGCTGGGTTTGGGGTGGGGGGAAGGGGGGGGGGGAATAGGGGCTCCCCCCTTTCTGCACACTAACAGGGCGATCGGGGTGTGGCCGCCCCCTCTCAAATGGGCATTTTGTTCTCCGTCAGCGCTCGGCTGGCGGGAGCGGGCACCATGTAAGCATGTGTGTGCTAACCGCTAACCGCTACGAGCGCAGAGCATGGCCCTCTGGGGGGAGCGCGTGGAATGAGCCGACGTCGACGACGCATGATCCCAGGTGTTCATTTCACGTATTTTTGATCCGTTTGTCCTTCCAGACTAGGAAAGGTGGGGGAAAAAAACAAGCGGTTGCTTGGAACGCACCCCTGGTGTTACTAGCTGGGGATGAGTGGCTGCACTAGAAGGCAGCTGATTGGATGTTCTTGTATGGGGGGGGGGGGGGGGGGGGGGGGGGGGGGGGGGGATTCTGACTCCTTTGTAGTGACTCAGAGCCCAGTGAGAGGTCAACTGAAGGACCTGGGGCTTGAACTCCAGAGGTTTTAAAATCTGCAAGAACACAGTTAAACAACAAAGTACCACACATTTTTAATGTCAAGGTACTTAGACATTGAGTAACTACCCAATATCATTTTTTTCACAAACGTGCACAGACAGTATTGTAGTACTATAACCTACTTTTTGGAATCGCTAGTGGCCAAATGCGAGCTGTCGGGCAACAAGAATGGGATCTCCCTGCTCAGTGCCCCCTGAATAATTACAAAGGACACTATTCCAGTTCTAAAATAAACCCTCCCATGCTTCCTAATGTACCTCCAAAAATGAACTGCATTCCAACATTTCTACATGCAAATCGGTGCGCAGGGATTGCCCTGAACCCATCCCTTGACATTACCTGAGCATTCACAGACAGCCTGAGCACCTGGGCATTCACAGACACCCTGAGCACCTGGGCATTCACAGACACCCTGAGCACCTGGCCATTCACAGACACCCTGAGCACCTGGCCATTCACAGACACCCTGAGCACCTGGGCATTCACAGTCACCCTGAGCACCTGAGCATTCACAGACATCCTGAGCACCTGGGCATTCACAGACACCCTGAGCACCTGGCCATTCACAGACACCCTGAGCACTTGGGTATTCACAGCAACCCTTCCCTTGGCATTACCTGAACATTCACAGACACCCTGAGCACCTGGGCATTCACAGACTCCCGTGCGACTGATGACACATGTTGTGATGGGCTCTTCGGCGACAGCTCTGTTTGTGTGCGTTTTAAACAGGAGCCTGGCTGAATGCCGCTCAGTGTCTCGTGTGCCCTGTAATGTGGGCGCCGGAGGTTAACGGGCCCTCGAGTGACAGGTGCGGTTACCGCGGAGACGGGCCGCCGAGCCAAACACTAGGACCTTTCACCGGTCTCTGATATGATCTACAACGAACACAATGTGCTCTACACACACAGTACCGACACGCTCACGCACACTCTCACACGTACAGGGTCCACACGAGCATACATGTGTGTGTAACTGCACAAGTACAAGCACAGCAGCTGAAGTTATGATTATTCAGAAGGATTTGTGCGTAGGACGTCACACACATGGACCCACACAAACACGGACACATGAATGCAAACAGGATGGTGTCTGTTGGTATGTGTGTAGTGTAACCTCTGTGATGTCACAATCCCTTGTACGCTCTCACTCCAATGTCATGTCTGTAACTCCGCCCCCTGTGTCCCCATGTCCCCCCAGATCCTGGCTAACCTGGTGATGGAGAGCCTGCACCCGGAGCTGAGGAACCAGATTGGCCCTCGTCTGAAGGGCAAACTGCAGCAGAGACAGAGGTCCTGGATGCTGGTCAGTTCGTTTGTTTACCGTCTCAGATGTTGTTTGTCCATTTACGATGCCAGGTGAATGTGTGTGTTCGTGTGCGCGTGTGTGTGTGTGTGTGTCTGTATGTGTGCAGGTGTGTGTGTGTGTGTGTGTGTGTTTATAAACTGAGAGGGTCTCTCCAGCAGGGGTTCCAGGCCTCATTGAGTCCGGTTGTAACATGGTATGCTCAGACATGAAGCTCTGTGTAACAGCTTTTCAGTTCAACATGGAGACCTTCAAAAGCATTCAGAACGTATGGGGGTTGCTGCACATCCAGTCGAGATGACTGCGGCGCCCCCTGTTGGTTGCCTCACTGAATCCACGCCCCCCCCCCCCCCTCAGATCTCGGACGCGGTGTACTCGCTGGTGCTGGGCCAGACGCGGGCGCAGTACGAGGCCACCGTGCAGATCTGCGAGTCGCGGCGCCCCCCTCTGGAGGCCGCCCTGCGCACCGACATGGACCAGATCATCACCTCCAGGGAGCACGTCGCCGGGAAGATCCGCAGTAAGGCCCCCCCCCCAGACCCCCCCCCCCCCCCCGCGACTCCTCTCTCCATCCTAGCTTTCGCCTGCCTGACTAACCAATCGCATGCCTTGATCAGGAGAGCTGACCCTCCCCCTCTGTGTTTGCAGTGGTGGCCAAATGGCTCATGATATGCTGTATGACCAAAAGTATCTGGACTGGTATCTGGTCTGGGTATAATTTCCTTAGTTCCAGTGAAGGCAAATCTTAATGCTACAGCATACAATCATATTCTAGACAATTCTGTGCTCCCCTAACAGTTTGAGGAAGGCCCTTTCCATGCCCCTGGGCACACGGCAAGGTCCATATAGGCCTGCACTGAGCCCTGACCTCAACCCCATCCAACACCTTTGGGATCAGTTGGAAAGCCAATTGCTATCCAGGCCTAATCACCCAATCACTCACTCATGCTCTTCTGGCTCAATTGGAGCAAATCCCTGCAGCAATGCTCCCAACATCTAGTATAAAGCCTTCCCAGAAGAGTGGAGGTTGTTATGGCAGGAAAGGGTGGACCAACTCCATATCAATGCCCATAATGTTGTATGAGATGTTGGATGTCGGGTGTCCACATACTTTTGGCCATGTAGTGTATATAGAGTTTTTCCTCCCTCCTCCGCTTTTTATATTGTTTTCATAGCATGTCACTAATGTGGCCGAGCCACATTCCTCAGATGGCACCGGAGGGGGAATTTCAACGTTGCTGCAGAGCGGTAAACACCGCATTGTCCTCACGCCCAGAAATGCGTTGTGTTAGGTGGCGGGAGGGGTGGGGAGCAACATGTGTAGGCACAGCCCCGATTGTATACGGTTGATGGGTTGGATTTCCCTACAGAGAATCTCAGTTACAGTAAAGGCTAAATAAAACCTTGCTCCGGACATGGATATGTGGTGGAGACATTGATAAAAGTGTCTGCAAAATGACTGTAATGTGAATGTAAACGTAACATAGTTTTTAATGGCTAAGGCAGAGGTTAGAGGAAATGGGCTTTCACCTGGGTGGTTATGGTATTTTCTTAACCGCGGTGTGGAAAGCCAAGTATCAACCGAAACTTGCAGCCAGAACACCTGCGTCTTTTCACTGCAGCCTCTGGTGTCCTTGCCCAGGAGGCACACTGTAGTCACCAGCAGGTGTCACTAGTGAGCACTCGCTCACACTAGCTCAGGGGTCCTCAATCTTATCCAGAAAGGGCCGGTGTGAGTGCAGGCTTTTGTTCCAACTGAGCAGTTACACACCTGATTCTACTAATCAACCACTAGAGTAGTCTTTGCTAAGGACCTTGGTTAGTGCAATCAGGTGTGTCACTGCTTGGCTGGAACAAAAGCCTGCACCCACACCGGCCCTTTCTGGATAGGATTGAGGACCTCTGCTGTAGCTGATGGTATCCCCCTTCCCCCTCCCCCTCCCCCTCCCCGCCCCTCTACAGGTGTGGTCCAGCCCAAGGTGGAGCAGGTGCTGAAGGTGAGCGTCCGACCCTACGTCAGCTCCATCCTGGAGGCGCTGATGGCGCCCACCAGCAGCGGGTTCTCCGAGGTGCGGGACGTCTTCTCCCTGGAGCTGGTGGAGATGAACAAGAACATCCTCAACGAGGGGAACAAGGACAGGCTGGGCGAGGTGAGGAGGGGGGGCAGGGCAGGAGAGGGTGAGCGGTGAGGAGGGGGCGGGGCCAGAGAGCATGAGAGGTGAGGAGGGGGCGGGGCAAGCGAGGGAGAGAGGTGAGGAGGGGGCAGGGCAGGAGAGGGTGAGAGAGAGATGAGGAGGGGGCGGGGCCAGAGAGCGTGAGAGGTGAGGAGGGGGCGGGGCAAGCGAGGGAGAGAGGTGAGGAGGGGGCGGGGCCAGAGAGCGTGAGAGGTGAGGAGGGGGCGGGGCAAGCGAGGGAGAGAGGTGAGGAGGGGGCAGGGCAGGAGAGGGTGAGTGGTGAGGAGGGGGCAGGGCAGGAGAGGGTGAGAGGTGAGGAGGGGGCGGGGCAAGTGAGGGAGAGAGGTGAGGTGGGGGGGGGGCAGGAGAGGGTGAGAGGTGAGGAGGGGGGCGGGGCAAGCGAGGGAGAGAGGTGAGGAGGGGGCAGGGCAGGAGAGGGTGAGAGGTGAGGAGGGGGCAGGGCAGGAGAGGGTGAGAGGTGAGGAGGGGGCAGGGCAGGAGAGGGAGAGAGGTGAGGAGGGGGCGGGGCAGGAGAGGGTGAGAGGTGAGGTGGGGGCGGGGCAAGCGTGAGGGTGAGAGGTAAGAAGGGGGCTTGTCAACCTGTTGATCCTCAGCCCGGTCCCCAAGGCCAGCCGTCCTGCTGCTTTTCGTTCCTCCCCTCTAATCAGAGTCTAAATTAGGCTTGGGGCACCAGGTGAGTAGAAGCTCTGGCCAATCAGTGACATAAATCAATCTGTTAACTTCCAGGTGGAAAAGAAAACCAGCAGTGTTACTGGCCTCAAGGGTCAGATTTGAGTATCCATGTCTTAAGGGGTCTTCAAGCACACGGTCTTTTGTTGACCACACTTCTGAAATTGCTTGGGGCCTGGGGAAGGCTGAGCTTATAGAAGCAGGATTCAGGAAACTCTAGTAGTGCATTGCACACAGCACAGAGAAACAGCCTCCAGCCTGAGTCTCTGACCAGGCTGAGCTCTCGCCCCCAGGATCTGATGGGGTTCGTCTCTGTGTTCTCTCTGTGTAGTTTGTCTCTATCATTGCACAATGCAAGTCTTCCTCTCTGTGTTTGATGTCCTCTGGAGTCTGGGCTGTCTGTCAGGTTTCTATGTAGTGTCTTTATTAGTGTCATAATATATTTTGTTTATGAGTCCCTAGTATACTTTGTTACAGTATCTGACGTAGTGTCCCTCTCTCTCTCTGCTTGACATACCTTGTGTCTCTCCTCATGTGTGATGTAGTTCGTCCAGAGTTTTGCCACTTGCCACCTGATGTACTCTCTCTCTCTGAGTGGTACAGCCAGTTTGCTTGCCTCTCATAATCCAACATACACACACACACACACACACACACACATCATATCATATGTAATCTCTCTCACGCTCTCTCCCATCCCTCTTTCCCTCCCCCTTTGCCTCCCCTCTCTTCCTCTCTCCCTCCCCCTCTCTTTCTCTCTCTCCTCTCTCCCTCCATCACCAGCACATGGAGAAGATCTCCATGCTGGCGTTCCACCCGGTGAAGATGCAGAGCTGCTATCAGGAGGTGGAGAAGATGCAGCTGGAGGGCCTCCAGGAGCGCTTCGATGTGTCCAGCCCGTCCGTCTTCATCCAGAGAGCGCAGATCCTCATGAGGGAGGTGTGTGTGTGTGTGCGTGCTGACCGTCGGCCCTCCTGCTGTCTGTCCATCTGTCTCTGTAAACAACCCAGATCAGGTCCCAAGTTTGCATAATCATCCTTTCATACAGAAATCATTTTCAAGGCCCACACAGTCAACATAGATATATTGATATAATATACCTAGCAGGGTCAGGGTGAGTTCTGTTTCAATTCATTCAATTGAAGTAATTAAATTAATTAGTAGGTAAATCTACCTACAGATGGAATTGACCTCCACACATCCCACACAAGACTGGGACAACTGGTGACTCCTAATTGGCATCAAGTTTCAAAATTGAAAACCCTTAATTACATTAATTACCCTAATTATTAATTTCGTACCACCCTGTACTCTTCTCATGACAAAGTGGTGAAGCTAAGCAGGTGGGGACTTTGTTAGTACATGGATAGGAGACCTCATTGGAAAACTAAGTTGTTGCTTGCAGAGGTGTTTATGTGCCTGTAGGTGGCACTCTTCCCTCTTGACCAAATAGAAAATCAATGATGGGGCATCTATGCTGTAGAAGGTGCTGTTCTTCTGATGGGGCATTGAACCAAGATCCTGATCACTCTGGTCAATAAAGATGCAATGGCACTTTAGTGACCTAGAGTAAGGGTGTTAAACCCAATGTTCTGGTGAAATTCCCCTAAAACTGTCTCTCTACATTTGGCCACCTAATCACCCCCTACAAACCGATTGGCTTTAAAATTAGTTGCAGTTCTGCCCACTTTGATTCCTCAGGTCCTCACTACAAAAGAGAACTGGATGTTCAGTTGACCTACCAGGTTAAAAAAGATTTAAAAAAAAAAGTTATATATATACTTCACTCAGCTCGGTTTAAAAACGGCTTCTGCTCAACCCCTGCTCTGTGCAAGAGGATATGGAGGCCTGTCCCTGGGCTTTGTTGTGGTTCCTCCATTTTGTGTGGCGTAAAAGCCAGGCAGAAATAAACAGCACGGCAGTTGAGACTCTTCTCCTGGTCATGTGACTGGTGCCCTCTGGGCAGTCTGTGGTTCCGAACAGACATGTGTATGAGGTCAGCGGTTCTGATCTGTGGTCGATTGTGACTTTCCAGCTTGGAGGCACTCCAGAAAGACATTCTGTTCTGCTATCCTATTTAGCATGAACAGGAACGTATTTGCAATTTCAAGAAAATTCCATTAATAAAACCTGTGGAAACTATGTGAAGCTCCTCTCAACTTTCACTTTAAATGAATGACTGGCAAATGCTGACTTCATTTACCACTACTTAACATGGTGCCCCCCGCAAAAAAAAAGATTCATAAATTCAACTGAGGTAGCGGTACCCTCTTGAGGTCAGATGTAGTACTGCACACAACTTCCAGTACAGTGTAACTGCAGACCAGCGCTGATGTCTGTCATCATGGTGCTAGAGAGCCACATAATCTTTTGGTTTTTATTTTAACCTTAAAATCACCAACTACTTCATACCCAATAAATCAGGTGAGGTGAGTTAACTGTGTAATCAATGGCTGTAGATGATCAATCAAATCGTAAATAACAGCAAACCACTGCACTCCCCGCGGCTAGCGTTGCAAGACGCCTGGGCTAGCACTAAGAACCACATGACCTGAGGTGAGGTGGATCCTTGTAGAATGTACCGGAACAATCACAGAGTTCAAGCCCCTTAGGGTTTCTTGTCACTACCTGCACTATTTTCTGCTTTCTAGTTTCTTTTCCTTTGTTGATTTTAAATAGTGTGCAAATAAATAAAGAACTAAAGAACTTCTCCTTCTGTTTGTTTCCCCTCGTGTCTCCGCCCACCCCTTGCACTTCCCCTGGCCTGGCTGGTGACCTGCCTTTGGCCCCTGCAGCAAATGGACAACGCGGTGTACACCTTCGAGCAGCTCCTGCACCAGAACCTGGAGAGCGCGGGGGAGGAGCACATGTGCAAGGCCATTCAGCGCTGCCAGGACAGGGTCGTTAAGGTAAGGTCTCTGAGACAGAGAGCAGAAAATTGCACAGCTCCGATAGAAAACTTCAATGTCCCAGAGAGGAATATTAATGTAGCAGTCTTCATTTAAAAGCATTTATACTCTCACAGTTGACAGTGACTGCAAGAAGGACACAATATCTCAAAAATACATTAAAAATAAAATTACATTTTCTCAGATACTGAGACAATTTGAGTCTTTTTTTTCCCATACACCTGCATCTATTATTTGTTTGTAAAATGTGACAGACCCCGCACGGGTTTCCATGATTCCCTCTTCCAACCCTTTGTGCTTCTTGTCCCCCCCCCCCCCTTGCAGAAGTTTGACTACGACAGCAGCACGGTGCGGAAGAAGTTCTTCAGAGAGGCCCTGCTGCAGATCCTCATCCCCTACCTGCTGAAGCAGCTGTCTCCGTCCTGCGCGGGGGTGAGCCGTCCTGTCACTCAAACCTCTCCTTTTTAGCTCTTATTTCTGCCCCCCCCCCCCCCCCCCATCATCTGAACCCGATTTCAGCAACTCCCACTGGTCAAATCTCATGGTCAAACGCACATCCTCCCAGAACTTCCAAAAATGATTCAAGAAAACCTGGCCTTGCCCCCTTAAAGTGCAATGGTTGAAGGACAGCACTGAAGGAGTGCTGTCCTTCCTCTTCCTCCTCTCCAAATTTCGAACATGCATCCCCGCTGGATTTTTGGAAAATTGACAAATCCCTGGCCCTATGGCCTTAGAGCACAGCAGTCCGAGGTGGTGATGTCAAACCCTCTCTGCACCGGTCTCTGCCTCCCTGTCCCGGCCCCACCCACCGTATGTTATTGGGTTTGCAGCCACGCCCCCCCTCTCTGACATCACTTCCTCCCTTGCAGGACCTGCCGCGCTTCCAGGAGCTGATCTTTGAGGACTTCTCCCGGTTCATCCTGGTGGAGAATGTGTTTGAGGAGGTGGTGCTGCAGTCCGTGATGAAGGACATCACCATGGGTGAGTGGGGCGCAGGATGCTTAACGCACTCTCTGCTACAGCAGGGATGGCCAACTGCAGAGCTGTAGGGTCTGCTGCTTTTTATTTTCATTTGGACCCGTAAAATTACCTATATTCATTTACACCCAAGAAACCAGTTGAGGTGAGTTAGCTGTGTAGTCATTTGCTTCATTTGAAAACAAATCAGTGAAAAACAGCCCTGTAGCTCTCCAGGACCAGATTTGGAGACCCCTGTTCCACAGCAATGTGTGTGTACACATATAAAATGGTAGAGATTCAGTGTGCAACCTGACGGTGTTGTTGTGACTGGGAACTGTATTTATATTTGCCCTGTATTTGCCCCCCCCCCCCCCCCCCCCCCCCGCTGTATGTGACCTGTATTAATCCCACCCTCTGCTCTGTGACCTATGTTAACCCCACCCTCTGCTCTGTGACCTATGTTAACCCCGCCCTCTGCTCTATGTGACCTATGTTAACCCCGCCCTCTGCTCTATGACCTACGTTAACCCCACCCTCTGCTCTGTGACCTATGTTAACCCCTGCCCTCTGCTCTGTGACCTATGTTAACCCCGCCCTCTGCTCTATGTGACCTATGTTAACCCCGCCCTCTGCTCTGTGACCTATGTTAACCCCGCCCTCTGCTCTATGACCTACGTTAACCCCGCCCTCTGCTCTGTGACCTATGTTAACCCCGCCCTCTTCCCTATATGACCAATGTTAACCCCGCCCTCTGCTCTGTGACCTATGTTAACCCCGCCCTCTGCTCTATGACCTACGTTAACCCCGCCCTCTGCTCTGTGACCTATGTTAACCCCGCCCTCTTCCCTATATGACCAATGTTAACCCCGCCCTCTGCTCTGTGACCTATGTTGACCCCGCCCTCTGCTCTATCTTTCCTCTGTCTGCAGCTGTGAAGGAAGCAGCCGTCATGAGGAGGCATAACCTTTTCCGGGACAGCATCGTGCTGAAGGGCAGTGACCTTAACCTGCACCAGCTGGCGGAGGAACCCGCCGTGGACTGGGCGGGGCAATACGGGGGCGAGGAGGCGGAGAGCGGGACTGCGAAGAGGCGCAGGCAGGTGGTGTCCATGATCGTGCTGGACGAGCAGCCCGGCATGCTGCACGAGTCCTGTCTGGACATCCCAGGAGTGGAGAGGATCCCTGAGGAGGGGGAGGGGGAGAAGGAGGGGGAGGAGCACAGCCCGAGCCCCAGCGTAGATACGCCCACCTCTCCACGCAGTGTGGTGGAGATCCTAAATGCAGCCGCACCCACGTCTCCACGCAGCGTGACCGAGATTCCAAATGTAGACGCGCCCCCCTCTCCAGTCGGTTTGAGCCAGATCCGTGACCTCATCAACCCCAAAGTGGAGGTGACTGTCCCCGCCTCTCAGGTGGACTCCACCCCCCTGACCAATGGGATGCTCCCAGCAGCAGCAGCCAGCCCCAGCGAAGCAGGGTCCACCTGCCACCCCGACGACAGCGGCTTCCAGTCCCTGACCAATGAGGCCACAGATGAGGAGGAGGCTCAGCCAATCACAGAGGCCCTGAAGCGTGCAGGATGCACCGTTGCCGACCCAGAGAGGGTGGTTGTGACATTGGAGCAGGGGGATGCCGAAACGGGAGAGAAGCGTTCTGGGAAAGCGACCGAATTGGAGCCAGACATCGTGTTCACCATTTGAGCGGGTATTCACACGGGTGAAATTAAGACTGAAAACCCAGGTCAAAACTTTATTTTATGGAAACACAAAAATGCGAATTAGACCGTTTTTTTAAAAATCTGCATCGCTTATTATTATTATTATTTTTTTTAATGAAAGTTGGTGGTGACCAAGTATGTAATTTACTTACTTGTCTTACCTTTCTGTGTAACCCGTGTTACCCAAAATCTTATTTGCCAAACGTTTGAAAGGCTTTGCCTAGTTTTAGCCGACCGCAAAATTAAGCTTTTAAATTTTGAACATGATCGCGCATACCCCGTTTATATTCCATGTCGTGCATTATGTGCGACCATAACTCAGACGGGTTCCAGCCTGATGCACTCATTTTAAGGGCTGATTCTAGAGTAAAGATCCATTGCTTCCCCCCGTCGGCACAAATCAGTGTGCTAAAGGCACCGGGGATTTGCAGATGAAATCCCGAAGCGTCACGACGCCTACGTTTCCTGGCGCGGTCGCTGCGGTTGAACCCGAGCGCGTAAATAAGCTGGAGTCTGGCGTACCCGCGGAACCTGGGAGCAGCGCTACAACATTCGGACGGCCACAGACTGCTCATTCGACATCCTTTGGAGAAGAGGCGACGCTTCCTGAGTGGGCTCGGTTGGGTGCGGCGTTCGGCTTGGTCAGAAAACAGCCACTGCAGCAGGGGTGCACGACTCCGGTCCTTGGAGGGCAGATCCATGTGCTGGTTTTTGTTCCAACCGGTCACCTCAGTTTTGAGTTCTCTGACAGCTCTATAAACAAGGCTGGTTCACTCCTGTACTTGAGCACAGTGAAGTCTCTAGGACACGCTTGCAGTCTGCGGCTGTAGCTGGTGCCTGTACAAATTTCAGATCAAGATATGACTGGGCTAATAAAATAATTAAGAGCTGAAGTTGGCGCAGAATCCTGAAACGGATCGGCCCTTGTCGTGCACCCCTGCACTGCAGTGAGTCTGGTGTTATGTTCTGTAATGGCTGGCAAAGAGAACACCTGATGACATAACATTACAGAATGTTCTCGGCCCCACAAGCCTGCAAGTAAACACATTCGCCGCGGTCTTAAATACCAGCTTGCGAACTGTTGATATTCTAGGAGAATGGCCCAGTCGGAAATGCCTCGCTCAGTAGAATTGCAAACTGAAAAAATGTGTTTAGTCGTAAATTATGTAATATTTATTGGATTTTTTTTTCTGCATTTCAGTTTGGAAATATTGACGTCATGTACAGTTATGAAGCAGAGGTCTGACTTGGAAAGAAAGTTTCAGTGCGGATTTTGTACATGCACACATATATTCTATATTATTATTATTGTTATTATTATTATTGCAATTTCTAACCTGCTACCTGGTTTTATCAATACTAGCTACTCGCTAAAAGAACCAGTGTGTGCCATTGAGCTTTCTGGTGTGTTGTACTGCAGTGTGACGAATACAATCCGCTATCTATCGTAAGACGTAATGCTAATGTTATTTAAGTTGTAAGCTGCTGTTTGTGTGTTTGAGACCCCTCATGGTTGAAATTTACTTTTCACAAACTCTCTTATGCGGCTCAGTGTCAACATGTTTTTTTTTTTTTGTTGCCCGTCCTTGTTCCTGAGCTTCCCGATTGCTGATGGAGTACAAGGCCACGCCCTCTGAGTGGCGTGTGGCCATTGGCCAGGGAGTCCCAAGAGGAACAGAGGGGTTACCGGGTTACGGTTGTGATGGTAACCCGTGCTCCTGCTTCTGGAGCTGCAGGTATTCATTTGTTTATGTTGTTTTGTTTTTGGAGGTCTTGGCTCTCTCTCCGGTTGAGCTGTGCTTATGTGCACTTTTGTAGACCAGAGTAATACCTTTTCAGCCTAAGAGCCGCATCTTCACACTAGCACAATCTGGGGGTTCCTTTTGTGATTTAAGCACATTTTAACACAGAATTTTCTTGCTGGATTTCTTTATTTAGGTATACAGGTTCTATTCTGTAGATCTAATTTTATCTGTTTCACCCTGTTTTATTTGGAGATTTAATCACCAGCTCTGGTATTGCATCATTATGTTGTGGACAATATGGTAGTTTAGTAGTAGCTGGCAATGAAATAAATAAAACACTAAAGGAATATGTGTGAGTTTTTTCTCAACCAGTGTTTTACTGGTACTGCAGGTATTTAATATCTCAGTCGTTTACCTGCCTGTGTGGACAAACGTTGACACTGCAAGTCTCTCAGGTTCCTGAAGGAATGTCACTTAAAACCCCACTGGAAGAGTGTTCACCAGGGTACGAAAAGCATACAGCAAACATGTACATGGTATTCCACAATACAGACTTAAATGCTTTGTATATCCGACAAAACACTATCACTGGGTCAGAATCTATCATACAACAACCCAGAATAACCTTGAGTGAGATTTGAGTGGCTTTTGAGTGTCAGTGGTGATCTGGCAGGTGCAGCTGCAGAGGAATGAGAAGTTGGGCACCCCCTGGTGGTGTGGAGAACCACAGGGGTGGTGTTGCGAGGTTGCAGAGCTGGAGAATAGGAGGTGTGTGCCGATGAAGTTGGACGAAAGTTGACGTAGTGTTACTCTTGGCTCTAGAGTTCATGAGTGGGAACTTGGAGTGTCAACCTTTATCATAGAATACCTTCAAACTGTCAGCACAATGTAAAAATAGAGATAAGTCTTGGGAGTGTATTTCTTTTGGCTTCGTTTCAGCCTGAAATAAGAATCTAATGGAAGGAAGCTGAGAATAAATCTAACACTATCCATAGGTAGATTACTGATACGTCCCCTGTACTAAGGCTGAGGCATTTTCCTGACATACAGTAGCACCATGCCCCCCCCCCCCCCAAAAACAGTAGCGAAGTTGCAGATAATTTATATTGTTTTTCTTTCGATAACCGAAGCTTTTATTTCTGAGACTGTCATGTTGAGTTAAGACACTTTATGAACAGGCCAAGCAGTGGGCAGCTATGGGCTTTACCTTTTTTTAAAGTGAATCAGTCATTTTTCATCTAGCGCAACCAGACTCTCATCATTTTAAAACTTACAAACCTGTAGCGAAAGTGGATGTTTTATTTTGACTTGCATCTTATTAAATGTGAAAGTTTCTAGTTTTAATGTCTGAGCAAATAAATCATGTGATCATCTACCTACGACTGTTGGACTTTTACATAAAATTTAATGAGGACAAGGAACTAAGCTGCTAATCTACCAAGGCATATCATTTTGTCCATCCTTCATACATGGTTGTTGCTGTAGGTGTGGTGGTGTAGTGATGGGTCTGTGTTTGGATACGCTCCCAGTCTAACTAAATATGCAAATAAAGAACCAGTTGGTCCCAGTAATTTCAATGATTTACATGAAGTGGTATGCGATTGTCAGTTAGCCCAATGAAGCACTTGCTTCTTGTCTGGAAAATATTCACAAGAACTAAGGTTGTCCCTGGCTCTCCAAAGTAGTAAATGGTAACTGGTCACATCTTTCATTAATGACAGGACACAAAATATTAAACCATGTTTTCCATTTTGTAGTGAAACAGTTTATTAATAACCAATGTGAGATGTAATTTACATTGCAAGAGAACAAACGTCTCCCTCTACCAACTGTTTAAAAACACAAAGGCACAAAGTATACAGAAAAGTTCAAGTAGGACACCTCAGGGCAACAATAATCCACTGTTATCAGTGTCACGTGTCAAAGGTCACGTGAAAGACACATGATCTGCAATTTCCTGATCACTTGGCACTTTTTTTTCAACATTTTTTTAACGGCACACTTTATGGTACGTGCTGGATTGGACACACAGATATAAAATGAGAAATGTTTAATTTGCTGAAAAGGCACAGGTGAAGCTGGGCGTCTCTGGGTCACACGACATGGCGGAATTCCAAGTGCCACCAGGTGTTTAATTAAAAAATTAAACACATGCATGTGCCCCTCAGCTTCTAATGTGTAGAATAAGGAAAAGAGAAATAATTTTCCTCCATTTAAATACCGTCATAAACTGGTAATGGTGAAACCGTTAAAAAATATATATAACACCATATCAGTACAGTCACACAATGAATTGGGCAACTCAGAGCAATACCTATCTACAGTATGTTAATGAACATAGTCCAATTGTGTTCAGTTCTCTCACATCTCTCAACCTGAAGTAGTTGGAACCCTAAGTAGAGTTGACACACGCATATACACATCTCTCTGCACAACAATTACGGATGGTTACAAGGTTTGCTCAGCAGTGAAACTGCACAGGACCTCACCCCTCAACAAGGACGTGCCCGGTCCTACATTAGTAAGAGTGACAATCGCTACAAAAAACACACTCGAGCATATCTATGCCTTCAAAAGCAAAGCCCCGTTCAGCGTACTGCACTCTCAACACACACTCAGCTGAAGCACAGCTACGTAGCTTAGCCTGGCATTCCAGTTCAGGACCGCATGCGCTGACGGGAAGCTCCCGCTTGACCAACAGGGAGCCTAACCACCTGCGTATTTACTCTCCAAGTCCTGCCTTTGTCTAAATCTCCAGCCGTCCATTTTGTGTGGAGTGCTTAGCGTTCTGAGGCCCCATGCTAACACAGCTGAACACAGCGAATTTCCAATGGCGGGTCAAACGAGACCTGTCACGGGATGAGTGCATCGGTATCCCTCTCCTTGTTGAAAGACAGCGCTTACAAAGGAGAGAAGGCTATAGTAAGGCTCCATCTAGGGAAAAGAAGAGTGTCTCTATCTCTCTCTCTCTCTCCATCTCCATCTCCTCTCTCAGTATTTTGCTAGCAGAGGGAAGGCCAGGAAGTAGCCGATCAGGGAGCCCACGATGACCCCCAGGAAGATCCAGACGTTGTAGGACATGACGCACAGCATCAGCAGGTAGCCTAGCGTCACCTGGACGACGTGGACGCATGTCTGCAGGATGTGCATCAGCCAGCTGTGGGGGGTTTGGGGGGGTTGTGCGGGGGGGGGGGGGGGGGGGGCGGAGAGACACCATGGTTACGACCACACCATTTGACAGTCTAAATCAGTGTTTCTCGACCCTGGTCCTGGGGACCCACTGCCCTGCATGTTTTAGATGTTTCCCTGCTCCAACACACCTGATTCAAATGAATGGGTCGTTCATCAAGCTCTGCAGAAGCCTGACAACGATCCATCCATTTGAATCAGGTGTGTTTGAGCAGGGTCTAAACACTGGTCTAAATCATGTGAAAAACTATGTGATCATACTGCAGATCAAATCATAAGCAGAGGTGGGTAACCCGGCTTCAAAGAGTAAAAAGACTGACCATGTATTTGCGCCACCAACATGCACTAAACCAGCTGTTTACAATAATTAGTTCTCCTACCATGGTGAACAGTTATGCTAATTAGAATCAGCTGGTTTAGTGCATGGTGATGGAGCAAATACATGGTCAGTCTTTTTACTCTTTGAAGCCGGGTTACCCACCTCTGATCATAAGGTTGTAAAATCTAAATTCTCTTTGCCATGAATGAGTGGTAGTCTTCTACCACGTGCGTTAGTGAACAAACGAGGAGTTCTCATTTAGCTGAAAATGGAAACGTCTGTCTGCATTTCTCAGGTTGTAAAGCAACACTTTGAAAGACTGTAGGGCTGAGTTTTCCCCCATTTGATTCCAGGCTGTCTTTACATAGATTGTAGAAATGAAAACTAATTCTAAATTAATTACTAAATTAAATGACGAAACCAAAGAAGAAAATCCAGCATTTAAAGAAGGAAATATACAAAGAACATCATTACAGCATGCAGTACTGACACAAAAGCTTAGGCCCGTGATACTCAACCTATGGCCCAATTTGCCCAACCGCATGGCCTGATTTGCTGACTAATAAAGTTCTTTTGTTTTCCTTTCAGTGGTAGAATGAAAGAAGATAAGGTTTGCATGCCTGGAAAAAGTTTTTTTTTTTTTTAAATAGCCTAAGAGTAAACACAGAAAGATTATGCTCCTGCACGTTATATCTTGCCAAACTCAATCCTAAGTATTTCTGAACTGTATTTAATCAAAGGGTTCTCGTAAGATATAACGTGTGGAATGGTCAAATAAAAACAAAGCTGATGTGACAGGCAGCACAGACACCATTAATGATTGATAGGAAAATAATCTGTTTTATCAGAATGCAAATCAAACCGCCCACTTACACAAATTTGCAGATTGAGAAGCACAGACTTAGCCTCCCTTCGTTCAGTAAATACAAACAAAAAAAGTTGCTTTCAACCTGCTAAGATTAAAAAGGTTTGCGAGGTTAATCCATCTTGATCCATGGGGGAACATTTCAGACCAAAACTTAACAGCATTTAACGGCATTTTGAATACTTGTTATTTGGGTTGTGTTTCTGTTTTTTTCCCCTCGCATGAGAATACACCAACTTGGAACTGAATAAAAGATCGTTGCTAGATTATTTCCTCTACCCGTTTATCAGAAACCCTTATCCAGAGCCACTTACAGCTGGATATTTTACAGAAGCAAGTTCCTTGTCCAAGTTTACAATGGCATTGCATCAGCTGAGATCTGAACCTGCAAACCCAAACCCAGTTTCTCAGAGCTGCAGGGTGTGCTGGATTTCACAGTCACTCAGCACTTACTGTAATTGATCAGTTAAAACAGCTGATTGCACAGCTAACTTACCTAACCTAGATTTTTGATTCTGCAGATAGTTAATTTTAAGTTGAAAGCAGGAAACGGTGGCTCCGTGGCTCTCCTGGACCAGGGAGGCCCTGATCCACACTACACTCCCTCCTGTCCATTTCCATTCTGAAAAAAAGAGGACCCAGATTCCTGCTGGCTGAAAGCTGAAGGCTGGTTGCGGTACCTTTTTTTGTGGGGGGGGTCCCGGTCCGGGGGGGTCAGGGAGGACTCTGACGGGCTGCTCTCCGGGGGGGGGCCGCTCCCCAGGGTGGTGCTGCTCCCCAGGGATTCCGTGGAGGAGGGCGGGGCAGGGGGCGGGGCAGGGGGCGAGACGGGGCCCTCGTCCAGCCAGATCTTCCACACCTTCAGCAGCTCGTAGAACACGGTGAGCAGGAGGACCAGGAAGACGGACAGCACCATGCCTGCGGGGGGGAGGCAGTGACCTTTGACCCCCGCCGCCCGACGACGTTGCAGAAAGCGCGGTCTGGGCTAGCGTGGGCGTGTACGTCTGTGGGCCAGACGACGGACGTGCTGTCGTTCTTCCCTCCCTAACCGCGTCTGGTGATGTAACACAAAACAGCCTGCTTATCCTAGCAGGGAGGGTTGGAGGCCACGCTGTTTAGTGTTGTGTAGCTTTGCGTGAACAACAGGCCTGGTCGGCCAGTCCGACTGGTCAGCCCTAATCTCTGAGGTGTCAGACACTGCAAGGTGCTCCACAGGGAAAAGGTGCTCCAAACAGGACTGCACTATTGAGACTGACAGCAATAATGTTTCAATAATAAGAACTACTGACTACAATAATGTCTCAATAATAAGAATTACCGACTACAATAATCTTTCAATAATAACAACTACTGACTGCAACAATGTTTCAATAATAGCTACTGACTACAATATTAACAATAAGAACTACTGACTAAATTGTTTCAATAACAACTGACTTTAAAAATGCTTCAATAATAACAACTGACTACAATAACGTTTAATTCAGCTGCGAACAACAATAGAGTTTCAACAATAGCAACCGCTGACAACAATAAGGTCTCAACAATAACAGCTACAGAAAACAATGTTTCAACAATAGCAACTACTGAAAACAAGGTTTCAACAATCTAAACTACTGACTGCAATAATGTTTCCGGCGACTAGCTAGCAGTTTAAATATTAAGTATCACAAGTGGAATGTGTTCATTATTTACCAGTTACATGCTTCATGTGTAATGTTGTAACGAGGCGAGTGGATTTTGCACTCCGTGGTAACAAAATGTACGGCATTTGTTGCCAGGTAACACCCCCCCCCCCCCACCCCCCACCCCACCCCCAAGCCCCTCACTCTAAGCACTGTCTTTGCATAAACAAAGAGTAGGAGACTCATGTACCCAGACAGTAAGAAAACCTAGACACTGACTGTGTAATCTGTCAAACAGGAGGCCGCTTAAGCACAGGACTGCTTGTGATAACTACGCCTAATTATTTTACCTAATCAAGGAAGGGTGACTCAGGATAATCACATGGAAAGTACTTGACGTCATGCATGCAATGCACTTTACAGACGTATGAAAAGCCAGTGGGACTGAGAAAGGACTAGGCCAGCACTGTGCTATCAAATGAAGTATGCAATTAACCAACATGCAACTAGGGAGTTGACTGCATGCCCGTGGATGAGACAAACTGACCTCAAACACTGACCCAGCCTCTTACATTTCAGACTGTCTGCAAGCCCAACTTGTCTTTTGCGATAGATAAAATGCAAAGCCATGCGGAAAGAAATTTTGTGCCCACAGCGAATCAGAAAAAATGAGTCAGCCCGACTGTGTGAATCTGGACATCTGTGTGATAAAAGGTCAGGGGACTGGACTTGCAACTCCAGTGGTTACAGGCTCACTTCTCAAAAGGAGCGCAGCCATTTTACCCTTCAGTGAGGGCGTGGTGGGTGGGTGGGGGGGGGGGGGGGGGGGGGGGGGGGGCATACCTGCTGGTCCGTGCACATCCCAGAAGTGAAACAGCAGCGTCACGTTGCTTGAATCCTCAAAGTGCATCTGAGAGAGAGAGAGAGAGAGAGAGAGAGAGAGAGAGAGAGAGAGAGAGAGAGAGAGAGCTTTTGAAGAAGGCACAACACAGCAACGCCTACCAAAAAAAACCACCCCTGCCACTGGACACGGCACTTTCCCTTGAGAGAAAAGCAGTTTGAGTGCCCCCCCCCCCCCCCCATTCCCCTCCTCCACCTTACCCTAACCCCTATTATCCAAGCCTTGTTCACTGAATGTCACCCGGGTGACTGACAGGAATACGTCGGAGGTACGCCCAAGATGGCGAACTGTTCTTTACTCCACCCCTGCCCAGGTGAATGGACAGTTGTGTGAGTCTAGCTTGTCCGAGATCTACCTGTCTGACCCCCCCTCCCTGTTCAACCTGCCTGCCCCTTCTCTGCCCCCCCTGCACATACCAAAACCCTCCCTCTCTACACCCCCCCTCCCCTCCGGTGCAGGAGGCCAGGGGGTGACGGCTGTTTCTCAGCAGGCAGTGGGAGTCAAACGGGTTTACAGCACAAAAGAAAATCAAGAAAAACCTCATCTGATCAGAAAAAATCTGCCACCCACACAAGTATACACACGTTCACACACTCAATCCAATCAATCACAGGCGCACTCAACACAAACGGTCATCACACACCCACTATCACGCACACTCTGCATGTACACGTTCGTGCTCGCTCGTATACATACGCACAGGCGCACGCAGAGGGGGTTTTTTTGTGGTCAACGCCGTGCAATATAGTAACGCAACATTTCCTTCCGTGTTTTTCGCCAGATTTCCCTTTATACTGTAATCCTTCCCCACACAGTGAGGCGCACAGAGCCCCAGTAACGACCATTCGGTCTAACCAACCAGCGCTGACCGCTGACCAAACTTTGCCCACAGCAAGAATGTTTATTTAACCTTCATGTGAGCAGGTTCCTGTACATATCACTTCGTAATAAGGGCAAGTGTCCCCACTGACCTCTGGTAAAGCACAGTGAAAATCTGCATATTAATAGGGCCAGTATTTATTTATTTGGGCCTATTTATTAATTGTGTGGCTAAAGGGCCCTTTGTTGTTAGGCACTGTTCACCTTAAACTCCAAACACAAAGAGCAAACCAGAAGTTCCACGCACAACGCGACAGTCAAGTAGGTCTTTGTGTGAGACCTACTTGACTATTGTGGTGAGAACACCCAATTACCGGGGGAATAAGATTAATTTAGGGCCCAAAGTTCTGTTTTGAAGGGGTGGCATTGTGCACACATCTCCACCAAGACAGGAGCACAGCTGCTCCGGAACCTGATGAAGGACCCATTATACAGTATGCATGTGACTCCTTAATGACAAAGCCATGATTAGTTAGCCTGCTCAACAATGAAATCTCTCTACACCCTCACTGGCCCCATGCCCAGCTGAACTGTGCATTACCCAAAGACACAGACATGCCTGGGGTTTGCCAGAAACTATGTGAGAGGCCCTGAGACGTTCTTAGAAGAAGATGTTTTAGTCTGAGGAGACAAAGCAATATGTTCGGTGCAAACCATCACATGGGTAAGGGCATCCCCACCATCAGGCATGATGGGGTTTCTTTTAGAGAGGAGGGACTGGTAAGCTTGTTGCCATCAAGGGCAAGATTGCAAATACAGGCAAATCCTTGAGGAGGAGAAGGCAGCCATTTCAGTCTGAAGGCGGTCTGCGTTTCAGGCAAAGATTCATGCTCCAACAGGACAAAGATCCAAAACCATATGGCAAAAATGATAACTGACTCGCTTAAAAAAACAAGGAGGCTGGTATTCCGGAATGGCCCAGCCAAAGTCCAGTCTAAAATTCCATTGTACGGTAAATCTGAGGTACGACCAGAAAATTCCCCTCCTCTTGTCTAACTAGGCAAATCCGGAGCAGATTTACAGGGAGGAAAGGGCACCAGTTCCAAAATCTAAACAGTGCAAAGCTCATTGCTGCCAAAAGTCTATGTACAAAATGTGGGTGAATACATTTATAAATGAGAATTGGTAGTGTGTGTGTGCGTGCGTGCGTGGGGGGGGGGGGGGGGGGGGGGGGGGGGGGGGGGGGGGGGAATATGAGAAGTGGAAGTTTCATTTTTGAAAAAAATATTTCACATCACAAATGTGTTGAATTTGTGCTGGTAAAGGGGGAAATATTTCAATGCCTTAAATGTTAAGGCGTAACAGGCAAAATGTGAAAGAAGATTCAAGGGGGTGAATACTTCCTGAAAAACCTAACTCTTTCTCCTCAATTCACAGTTTCAACGGCAATATAAAAAAAATATATATTTCAATTTACAATGTCCCAGTCTGGAATAGGTGTTTTGCAACATTCAAATTGTTCCCAAATGTTAACTTTAAATAACACGTTCAAAAAATCATTGTGTTTCCGTTGACCGTATGAAACGTACACGGCGCAGTACACAATACACAGTATTGGTAGTTTTCCAAACCTTGGTTAAAATAAGAGGAAGAACTGATCACTAAATGTTGTAAAAGTATACATACAGGATAACTCAGTGCTGTTCAGTTATTTGCGAGAGAACACGTTTCTATTACACTTCATGTTTGAATTCATAGTCCAATGAATAAAATTAGCAAAAGGAAGCATATGTTTCTGTGCTTAAGTTAGCCAGTGTTCTAGTTATGCCGAAGACAAATTCGTGCGAATTTACATTAGCATGACAACTCATCTCGATATTACTTGTTGGCGCATTCTTTCTCGTATTGTACAAAACAATGCATCATGTGTTCTTGTAAAATTGCATACAGTATGTTTCAAAGTCAGAAGACTACAGTGCATTGCAATTTCCAGCTCCGTACTGCCGATATGTAGTAGGGTATTCCCATTTTAGATTATTTTCGTAAGCAGCGTAGACCAAAACGAACAAAGCTGAGCACAACAGCATAAAATCCACTGGCTGCCAACCATTAATTTTGATTTCAGACCAGCATTTGTTTTCATTGTGATGGCATAGGCTACTACTGCGATAGGCTACGACTGCTTACTGTAAATCTATTAGAAAATAACTTACATTGCGTAGGTTCGTGGATATTTGGCAACAACTCAGCTGCCCTCTGCCCTCCTTATCCACACTTTTGTAGACCAAAACACATTTACGGGTAAACTTTTGCTTAGGAGTACTCCAATCAGCAGTCCCTGCACACCACCAAATCCATCGTGCTATTAATTATATAACTTATCCTAAAACCTCCTTGAGGGACAGCGCTACGGACTCGTTGTCACATGATGCGTTCGCGGAGATCTACGGAACTTGTAGTGCCACTCCACGGACGGGTCTTGGTCAGGCACACTGAACTGTATGTTCATTGGTTAGGTACCTTCAGCGGAAATGACGAAACGGCATGTCCAAAGGTAGCGTTTTTATTCCCGATTGCAGAAGACCTTTGCTAAATCGCCACCGTTCTCTCAGAGACGCTGGTAATATGCAAAGAAAAGACTACAAATAGTCAACAGTTCTGTCGCAGAAGTGAACTGAACAGGCTGATCTCCTGTTACCGAGTGTTGTGTCGGTACAGAACTACCGGAAGTGCTCGTTGGTCCTTTTTCCGACCTGGGAACCAGTGGAAACATTAGTAGCAAACTAGCTAATCCCGCTGGTCAAGGGACACTGACATTCCCGTTTCCGACTAACTGTTACTGTATCTAACTGACATTCATTTTCTTTGTAGCTGTGACTTGATTTACGCCGTGCACAAGTCCTCATGACACTGATAAAACAATGTTGTGTGCTTGGTGATTAATGCCTCTTCACCCCTCCCCTTCATTTACGACGTTCAGTCGAGGCCCAATGAGAGTTTTCATGGGTTCTTATTCTAATACTAGGGCCTCTTACATTCAGGGGCAAATTAGCTTTAGCGTTTCACGTAGTCAGTGCATTCCAGGTCTCCTGGTAAACTGGGGGCTCAATGTTTCTGCCGTTTCGTCTTTATGGGACGTGGTGATTTGGGGTCGGGTTGGAAGGTCAGCATTCTTCGAGGAGATTGACACGAAAAGAAGGGTAATGTTTTTGTAGCCGGGCCAATGCTTTGGCTCATTGGATTAGCCACGAAGTTGAGAATGGAGTTGCTGCGGAGTTTGGGCCATCAGAAGCGAGACCACTGGAAAATCGCTCATCAAAGCATTATAGGACTCGGAGCTTCGTGGGTGCTTCAGAATATATGGGCGTGTATGTACATGTAAAGCATTAACGTTAGTGATATTTAGTTTAGTAAAAGACTTAATATACAAGAGTACACTAGCTAAGTAACAGTGCTTTTTACAAAGCTAGACTAACTTACTATTAACTAGCGAGTCCGTTTGTTTTTGTGTAACAGCTCTGTTCATTTTTTAATGTAGCTAGTCCTCAACCAGCCGCAAAGTATACAGCGAATCAGACCTGCTTTTTCATACGGAAGGGGTTCGATCTTAATTGTTTACTTATCTATATAGTCTCATATTTACGAGAGGAGGTTGCCTTAGCTACCTAGCTGCTAGCTAGCAATTTCCGCTTTCTTCCGCTTCACTGTTGAGCAATGATGGAAATTCGTAGTGGCTAGCTACATGCATATCACCAGGTTGCTAGCAAAATCATAACTTATTTCTTATGCGAACACTAATTTCGATGTATCCGCAGATAGCTGTGATATTGTTGACTTTGCCACCGCATACTGTAGCAAGATGGCTAACGTTAGCTGGCTAACCATTATCGAAATAGACATCTAGTTAACACTTTTGTAAAACAAATGGCTGAATACTCTTTGTAAAACAATACTATTTCATGCTTATATCCAGTCAAACTAGGTAAGTGTTATCGGTGCAGGACCATCGATTCCCCAATCAGCTAGCTAGTTATACTGTTTATTACTTTGAAGAAAAACATTTTGAAAAAGAGGAATCCGTATTCGAATAGCTAACCTCGTTAAATAGTCATTTGATTTTGCGGGTGCGGTGTGCAAAGGCGTCGCAAACGTAGTCTCCTGGAGTTTAAAAATAGCTAACCAGGAGACAGGGTCTCAGGGCGGACACACGCATATGTTGACATGTGGGTGATTATGAAAATGCTGTTCTACCTGGGCCTCGGGAGTTGGGTGCTCGGGCGTGGGACTCAGGCCATGTCAGCAGAGGAGAAGACGACCATCAGGTGAGAACTGATCTCTGGGTGCACTCTTGACGTTTGGGGTCATTGTGCCGGGACCGATTTAAGTAATTCAATAGAGGTGAAAAGGCGTCCAGCGGTGTGCTGCATACACTGAATTCCCATACACATATTGGACGGGAATCACTTTCTGTATCAGCACCAATGGCAGCTTCGATTCTGAGTTAACTAAGGATTCTAGAACTTATCACGGGGGTTCTAGGACATGAGGAAACTGTAGGAAACTGGAATGGGCAATGGAACGTTGTCCAGTGTAGGGACTCCATATCTATACTTGAGGTACTTTAGAGGGCCAAGCAGACTTGTGTCCTTGTGCTATTGACCATTAACCTCAGGAGAGCACCTGCCCTGACCCAAGCTGTCTGTGAGGGAGCCAATCTGCTCCAGTCACACTTGCCTTCAATCAGGAACCCTCCTCTGGTCTGCCTGACCCCACATCTGGAGAGCACAGGGAGCTGGTTCCATTTCAGCTCAGTTTCAGTTCGGTTATGTTTCGTGGGAATGTTCCAGTTATTGAATTGAATGTCAATGAACCCAACTCTCCTGCCCTAGTTCCTTGTTTCTGATTGCTTCTGTATGTACAGCCTGGAGCAATATGGCTTTTTATTGTCTAATGAAGGAATGAGCAACACCAGCAAATAGTATTTACACTGTTAAGCTTTTGGGCTGTCACACTGAGAGGTGTGTTATTACTGTGCATAGTGTCCTGTTTTCACCTTAATGCTGCATGAAGTGCACACAAACAAGCACACACACACACACACGCGCACACACGCAAATATGTATTGGACGTCACTCAGTGCCAAGAGTGCAGCTGGTCATGTGCTGCTAAATTCCATCCAACCCCACCTGATTCTTTTCCTCTTCCATTTCTCAGTATTTTAGAGGCCCGATGCGTACAGGTGCACACACTGTCCCTTCCAGTTAATTTCTTGGGGAGCACTCTGTGTCACACGCACACACACACACACACACGCATACACACACAAACTCACACACACAATCACACACTCACAAACACACACGCATGCGCACGCACACACACACACACACACACACACACACTCTCTCTCTCTCTCTCACTCTCACACACACACACACATAACACACACACACACACGCACACACACACACACACACATACACACACAGCGCAGTCAGGTCGAGTGCTGCAGAACCAAGCTAAGTGCCAGAGCAGCCCGGAATCAGCCCGGCCACCTGCTGCTGGAGGCACACAGGCCTCTTTCATGCTCAAGGTCTCCTATGAAGCAGGAAAATAGAGCGGGTTTGATGCTGATAGAGGAGGAATGCAATTAGTCAGTAATCCGGCGTAGAGCGCCGCTGATTAGCCCCCGCTGAAGGCGAGCCGCTCTCGCATTCTATGAGGGGGAACTATGGGGGCCACGTAGCTCAGGCGGTAAGAGCGGTTGTCTGGCAGTCGGAGGGTCGCCGGTTCGATCCCCCGCCCTGGGGCGTGTCGAAGTGTCCCTGAGCAACCCCTAATTGCTCCCAACGAGCTGATTGGTACCTTGCATGGACAACCTTTCGTTGTTGGTGTGTGAGTGTGTGAGTGTGTGTGTGTGTGTGTGAACTCCACAGGGGTCCTAGAGGGGTCTGCGCCATGCGACCAGTCATGCTCGGTGACAAATAGAGACGCAGGCACTTTAATTTCACACCACGGGAGTTCTCTAGGTGTCAGTTCTGACCTTGAGAGAAGCACTGCTGATGTCTCTGCTAAATTCTCCTCTGTGTGGAGGTTTGGGGTTTCACCTGTGGGTTGGTGAAAGGTGTTTGTGTAAGATTCATTCGAGCTCGGTTTGCCTAAGCTAATGGCGCGTATTCTTCCTTTTTCAGGGGCCAGGTGCTGGAGATGTTTGAACACGCTTATGGAAGCTACATGGTGAGTGAGTGCGTCAACACGCCTCTGCACTGCCCAGCCACAGATCTTATCGAGGAACCAGATGGTCAGCTCCACATACGTAGATCAGAAGTTGTGTGCAGTTGAAGCTGAAATATTCCTGTTTGTTAGATCCGATTAACATTCATGAGAGGATGTGGCTCAGGATTGTTATGGGGCCACAGGGGATATGACTTTTCAAGAGTATTCCTATAATAGCAGCACTGGAAACTCATGTCGCCAACTACAGCCATCTAGAGCAGTCACACTTAAATCTGGCCTTGAGGCCAGTTATGATTTTCTTATCTACCTGGTAGCTAAATGATTGATGCCGTTGATTGGCCAGAAGTCCCACTCACCAGTTGTCCCAGGTCCCTGAATAGAGGGGGGAAGAAGGGGAGGGGAAGAATGAACACAGTGATTTTTGAGAACGCCCAAAATCACTGGTGGACATGACACAACTGCCACTGACTTCCCCATTCTGATAACTAAACGCTTAAATCCATGTGACTGATGTAGGGTGTAGATTTGCAATCAATGACTATTTCTGCAGGACAGGAAGTGCGTTTTGGTGCGATCCCAGGTTGGCAGAGCACTCTACCTTCAAGTATGAGTGTTTTTTTTTTTTTTTTTTTAAATTGTTGCCCTTATGTGAAAAAGTCGGGCGTGACACACTGCGAGTGGAGTGTTGCGAATTGTGAATTTTTAAAAATTTGGGCTCCTTGTCATGTGACCTCAGTTTCCTCTGACTGCGTGTTGTGGACACTGTTCGCACAATACAAGCTCTGAGCGTTCGCTTAACTGGCCGTGATAATGCTGAAAATTTTTGAGTACCATACGCAGTACATTAAGGTCAGCTAATCCAGACATGGGCCATGCCTGCGCTGTCGAAATGGTCCGTTTTAGCAAAAAGGGTTGGCGGTAGCCAAAGCCAAGCCCCCGGGTCTCTGGCAGTTTGCCGTTCAAGTTATGAATTTATTAATGACGGGGTATGCAAATTTCAGGAAAATTGGCCTTGTTTCATAAAAGAGGCAGATGGTCTTATCCATAGCGACTTACGAAAATGCATGCGTGAAGTTTGAAGTTTACGTATGCAAACGTGCCCCCACATTTAAGAGAAACTAATCATCACTGTTCTCGAACTTCATTTCGGTTGCAAATGACCATAGCAACTTACAAAATGCATACATAAAGTTTGAAGTTTATGTATGCAAACCTGCCCCCACATTTAAGAGAAACTAATCATCACTGTGCTCGAACTTCATTTCGGTTGCAAATGATGGGACTACGGCACTCTCTGTGCTTTTAGGGAACACTGTATTCATGTCATACTGAAATACTGCTTAGTCCTCACCCCCCCCCCCCCCCTCCCAATTTCCCTGCAGAAATATGCCTATCCTGCTGATGAGCTGATGCCCCTGAGCTGCAGGGGGCGGGTGAGGGGGCAGGAGCCCAACCGGGGGGACATCGACGACTCCCTGGGCAAGTGAGTGTGAGGTCTGCGACCGCACCCGAAAAACAGGCACAGCTGCTTCTAAAATTATTATTTTTTAAATATATTTTTTGGGCTTTTTCAGCTTTATTTGATAGAACAGTGTAGAGAGACAGGAAGAATTAGGGGGAGGAGAGAGAGAGAGAGAGAGAGAGTCGGCGGTCGGATTCGAACCGCTCGACATTGCGGGTCACATTGAGCAGGTGGATAGCGCTCTACGGGCTGCGCCACTAGAGGCCCCTTAAGAATGTTTTTACTTGACCGTTTTAAAAATGTCAGTTGATGGGGTCTTTGGACGTAGCACGTAACAGTCGATAAATGAATACTGAACGGATGTTACGTTAGTCTGATTTCACTCATCCCGTAATGGGTGGAGCTTACAGTGTGCTGTCAGTCACTGACTTATGCGAACCAATCGGCATCGTGCCCTTCGCTGAAAAACACAGGGATTGTTTTGTATTGTTGTGATGCCGATAGCTTATGGTTGCTCTGCCCATTTTTGGTTTTGTGACTCCTCATTCTCCCATTGCTGTCGAACACATATTGAACATAACTTCCTGTTGAGGTTTACAAGGAGGTTCTGTCTACTATCTCGTTATTGACCACTTCCCCTTAATTAGTATTCAGCCAGACAGCAAATTGGCTACGCTTATAATATGGGCAGTGGTTGTGATGCAATATACAATGTTTTGCCACAAAAAATTCAGTATGTCTTGGATAAATATCTCCCTGGATAACATGATCAGCATCCTTATTTGGCAAACGGTGTGTATTATCCAGTCAGTATATTGGAGGTGAGGGACGGGTGAATGTACCAGTGAGAGTATGCATCAGGGAACAGCATGGAGCTGACTGGTGCACTGTGTCTGTGGAACTCAGCTCCTGTAATGGTACCCTGTAGGCTCAGTTTTGCCAAACACGTTTGTCCAGTGTGCGCGCAGGATAACAGGTTTTTATTCATTTATTTAACGTGTTTGAAGTACTTCCAGTTAAGTGCTGAAAACTCTGTCTGGTCTGAAGGCTCCCATGACATCATAATGCCCTAAGCAAGTTTAAAAAAAAAAAAAAAAAAAAAGAAATACTGGTAAATTAACAGTGTTGAAGTGCTCTTTATTTCATTCTTTCGTTTGTCATGGAAGACTAGTTTATCTTAATCCCCCACAAGGTGTGGAGCCCTTACATTTCATAAAGAGTTGTCATTCCCTGTATAGTGAGAGATGGCGCTTAAGCTGTCGAATAGAGGCGCTGCACTGGATTAATCTGCTGGATGCTGAGACGTTTGTGAAATCCCCATTAACCTCGGTAACGGTCGTTAACCTCTGCTCTGTCCCTCAGATTCTCCCTCACGCTGATCGACACCCTGGACACCCTCGTGGTGAGTTTCCGGAACGTTCCCGCCCCAAAAAAGCCATTTGGTTTCAGAGGGGTCGTAAGCTGGAAGCACAACACAGAGAGAGCACTGATGCAGTGGTTTTGTTCATTGTACCATGCTCGGTCGAAGGCTGTACCATGCATAGCTTACACGTTGAAACACATACTAGAGAACGAGGTGGCACTCGAAAGGAAGGCCATCATCTTGTGAAATATCTTTCTGAGTCTTGTTGTTTTTACGTCGGTGGTATGTTATTGTCGTTCTCAGCTGAAAAATGATTTGCATTCAGTAACTCTGCAATCATAATTGAAAGGAAATACGCTTCAGGTGGTTTGTCTGAATAGTATTTAAATGGTATGCGCTCGGGACAGTACCATAGAGTGTTGAGGTGATAGGGCTTCATTAGTGTGTGATGTCAGCTCGACTAGCGTCTTTGACGCAGTACAGTGAGGTCTGCAGCCGTGGGTCTGGAGAGATGCAGGGCTTGTTACTCAACCTTAGCATTTAGCTCACTTCACCTGGTGTCTCGTCTCTTGAACTTGTTACTGATTTTAAGGTGAAATATAAAACCAGTAGGAATCTCCAGTGCCAGGGTTGCAGAACTCTTATTCATGAATGAAGACCGGAGTCGCTAAAACTGGGTCGGTCTCCACCACGTGCGGCTCTGCGTACTTCGATGCAAAATCGATTCAGGGATTAAAAATAGACACGGTGTTAAGATTCAAACGACTGAATTGATTTTTGACGTGGAAAGAAATGTCAAATCCGATGCTGGGGCAAACAGGGCCTCTTGTGTTGATTAAATAAAACCCATCTGAGTCCAGCTGCAACTGTCATGAGAGGTATTGGAATATCAGAGGCATTCTCTCCACTCCTCCCCCCCCATTCCACATTTACGGCCATTTTATTTTATGTCTTTATTTTATTTTGATTTGGTTTTTTTTCTGTGAAAGCAACCACTTGTCTGTGAAGCATTCTGGGTTGCAAACTGTTATATGAAAGTGCCAGTGCAAGTTATCATTATTCTGTAATTTTCCCTCCTGTATCCCATAATCCTCTCTGTCCTGCCCTCAGGTGCTGAACAAGCTGGAGGAGTTTGAGGAGGCAGTGAGGAAGACCGTGAGAGACGTCCGGCTGGACAACGACGTGGTGGTGTCCGTTTTTGAGACCAACATCCGTGTGCTGGGGTGAGGACCCTGTTTACTCCTCTCCTCCCTTCCTCTCAATCTCTTCTCTCTCTCTCTCTCTCTCTCTCTCTCTCTCACACTCTCTCACTCACACTCTCTCTATACTCCTCAGATTCAGGTCCTGAGTGAAGAGTTACGATAGAAATGCATTGCTACTTATTTGACTTTTTAAGAATTGCAATTTGGATGGTTAATTTTAATAATTACAGATTTTTGGTGGTATTTTAAGGAGAAATTCCTGTGGATGGACTGCTCTGGTTTTCAGTCTGATTCCGGAATTTCACATTTTTGATTGTATCTGTGCACTGAGGCTCGGAAACAAGCAGTTACTTAAATTGGAGTTACTTAGATTGGCAGTTGTACTTTAAATTTAACTTTTACATGTGGTGATGTTTTAATTTAGTTTGAGTTTGGAACATGCTGTATAAGGTTGCCGTTCTAACACTGTAGTATTGATGAAGGTAGTTTGCTGAAACATATGAATTTTTAGCCTCATCTTTAATAAAAACTAGACTGTAGATCTCTTTGGATCTTTTTTGATTTGACCTAAGTATTTAATGAATTATAAAGTGTGTAATTTCATTTCTCTGGCTGCTGTTCCCTTAGTGGCCTGTTGGGGGCGCACGTGATGGCGGATCTGCTTCGTGGGCGTGGTGAGAGGATGCAGTGGTATCGCGATGAGCTTCTCCACATGGCGAAGGACCTGGGCCATCGGCTCCTGCCTGCCTTCAACACCACCAGCGGCCTGCCTTATCCCACGGGTACTCGCTCATGCAGAATCGGATTCGCTCACATGCTGAATCGGTTTCGCTCACATACCGACTCCCCCATATGCTCACTCCAATTCAGACTTACTCACAGTTACTCCTGTATGCTCGTTTGGATTTTAGATCAGATTTACGCGTTCAGAGGTATACTCAGATTCAGAATTGGATTCACATAGACTGACTCCAGTAGGCTCTCTCAGATTCAGAATCGGGTTCACACAGACTGACTCCAGTAGGCTCTCTCAGATTCAGAATCGGACTCACACAGACTGACTCCAGTAGGCTCTCTCAGATTCAAAATCGGATTCACATTCACATTGACATTCAGACTTTGCCCTCTATGCTCTCTTCAGATATCAGATTCAAATTCATGTTCGTTCTCACTTTCAGACGTGCCCTTGAGTAGCTCGCACTCACATTCAGAGTTGGATGCGGAGTCTGTTTCAGGTTCACATCCAGTCTACTCTCTCTGGCCAATTGGGTGCCTGCTGTGCCCTTACACTAAGCGAACGTCACATTTTTTCCAAGTTGTCATGCCGCGAATGCCCTGTGACCCCGGCTCCTGATTGGCCCGTCTGCGCCCCCTAGGTGAACCTGCGCTACGGGGTCCTGAACCCCCTCTCCCGTAACGGGCACCGAGTCGGACACCTGCACGGCGTGCGCGGGGACCATGATCCTGGAGTTCGCCGCGCTCAGCCGGCTGTCTGGGGAGGCTGTGTTTGAGGTACGGCAGGGGGGCGGGGTTAGTGAAGGTGAGGGGTGGGATTTCAGGACTGTGTGAGTGGGTTGGGGGGGGCATCAGGGCTATTTCAGTGGGTTAGGGGGCGGGGCTTCAGGGATGTGTGAGCGGGTTAGGGGCGGGGCTTCAGGGATGTGTGAGCGGGTTAGGGGCGGGGCTTCAGGGATGTGTGAGTGGGTTGGGGGGCATCAGGGGATGTGTGAGTGGGTTGGGGGGCATCAGGGCTATTTGAGTGGGTTAGGGGTGGAGCTTCAGGGATGTGTGAGTGGGTTAGGGGCGGGGCTTCAGGGATGTGTGAGTGGATTAGGGACGGGGCTTCAGGGATGTGTGTGTGGGTTAGGGGCAGGGCTTCTGGCCTGTGTGAGTGAGTTAGGGGTGGGGCTTCAGGGCTGTATGAGCAGGTTAGGGGCGGGGCTTCTGGCCTGTGTGAGTGAGTTAGGGGTGGGGCTTCAGGGCTGTATGAGCAGGTTAAGGTGGGGCTTCTGGACTCTAGTAGAGAGTTAGTTGCAGGGGCAGCTGGCCTGCTTCAGGACCTCTGTCTCTCAAACTGTGCCAGTGCAAACAGAGCACAGAGAGAGAGCAGAGCACAGAGAGAGAGCAGGGCACAGAGAGAGAGCAGCCCGCTGAATCGCTCTGAGTGATTCAGCTCTGGCCCTGTTTCTGCCCAGAGTCTCTTCCTCATTTGGGAAACCCCCCCGGGGATTGTGACATTTGCGCTTGCTTTGATGTGTGGCTTTTTGGGGAAGGGTTTTGCCTTGTGATGCTGTTTGTTATGGTGTTAATTATGGTGATCTTATTTTCGTGTCATATGTTAGGCTGTTGTATCCATGGTAATCGACTACAATGACGCTGAAGATGATTGCTGTGAAATTCCAGTTAAACTCTGCAGTGTAAATGTGACGTACAAATGCGAGAACAGATTACACCTGTTTAGCGTTAGCTTGCGTCAGTGATTTGTAATTGCCGCATTCTCGGAAGGAAGGGGTACTGTAATTACTGATGTGCATTCAGTCATTGACTGTCTGCTCCAGAATACTCTGCTCTCCACACCGACTCTCACGAAACACTGTGATTTGCCCAAATTAGTGAGTAATTGGCAGCGTGTGGTAGGTCTGCCTAATCGGGGGTTTCCTAAGGCCTCATTGTTCCATCATTAGCGAGGAAGAACACATGAGAAACGAGAGGTTGTTTGAAGGTTATCTGAAGGTTATTTAGATTTTGTTCGGAGGTTACGCAGGGATTGTCGGAGGGTTGTACGGAGGCTGTCTGAGGGTTATGTGAAGGTCGCGTGAAGGTCACATGGCATGCGCGCATCACGCTATGTGTGCTTTTTTACCACCGTCAGGAGCACGCCAGGAAGGCCCTGGACGTGCTGTGGGAGAAGAGACAGAGAGGAAGTGACCTCGTCGGCACCGTCATCAACATCCACAACGGGGACTGGGTTCGCAGGGGTGAGGAAGGAGCCTCTTCCGTCCAACAGCGAGCGCATCCCGACCCCCCCCATCGCTGAGGGTTCAGTCTCAACGAATCCATTTTCACCCCTTTTCCCCCCTAATTTGGAATCTCTGCACCTGTGCCTCTTGAGTCATCACCGTGCTTCCTGCACAGATGCACTTATCCATAAACCAATGATTCTGAGTTTTGTCTGTTTTCTGTGTGTCACTACTAGGTTTATTTTTGTTTGCAAATTTGCAATCTCTGCCAACCGTACATCGCTGTGCTACCCGCACCGATGTACTTGCTCGTGTACCAGTGAATATTTTCCACTCTAGGGTCTACACAGTACCACAGGAGAGCTAGCACTGGTCTGAGGAGAGGCCTACCTCTCACTCAGGACTAGTAACCTGTGGGGGCTTGGCATGTGTGTGGGAATAACTGAACAGCAGTTATCCAAACACCCTGCCTGACCCAGGTTCAAGTTAGTTACCTCCACCATTGGAGGACACAGTCAGATGTTGCATTGGCCAGAATTTCTTAAAAGATTTGGAGACCTGTGATTTTTATTGTAATTGTGGAAGCTGTTGAAGTGGTGATAAGTGACAGCTCTCTCTTTGACAGACAGCGGGGTGGGTGCCGGTATCGACTCCTACTACGAGTACCTGATGAAGGCCTACATCCTGCTGGGAGACAGTGTGTACCTGGAGCGATTCAACACTGTAAGAACCTGCAGTCCACCCCGTTCATTCACAGAGTGACCAAAGCAAGGGCCGTTTCTCTTACTGTGTTATCCAGTCAGAGAGTCAAAATGTTACAGAGGGTTTTACTGGAAAGACTTTAAGTTTGGTTTATTATCTTGCTCAGAGGTAGGCCTGGTGAGCAGGCTAGCTTTTCTCTGTTAAAGTCATGATTTATGCTCACCTGAATTCAATCAACCTTTTGACATTTCACCTTCTGCAATTTGTCTTTAATTTGACCTTTCACCTTATACTGTTATGTGAGTTTTGGGTTTTTTTCCCTTCACTGACACAATTTAGTGAGCCCAGTGATCATCGACAATTATTCACTGCCAAATGTGTTCTAATAAATTATAGCATTTAAACTATTTTTGCCAATAACTGTGTTAATCGTAACTTTACTGCCCCCTGCTGGTGTCTGTCTGCCACAGCACTACAGCGCCATCATGAAGTACATCAGCCAGCCGCCTCTGCTGCTGAGCGTCCACATGCACAACCCCACCGTCAACGTCCGCAGCTGGATGGACTCCCTCCTCGCCTTCTTCCCCGGACTGCAGGTCAGACGCGTGACATCATCATCATCGTCGCCTGTATCATTATTCTCATCAACATCGCCATCGCTGTCATTGGCGTTAGCATCGTCGCGGTCATTATTGAAATCTCAAGTCAATCTTCAAAGTTGCACGCCAGCCAGAATTAACCCATGGTAGTCAGAGCAGCAGAATCAACCTTTTCCAAATGAAGGCCCACCCATTCTGACTATCTCAGCTCTCCTCCCACCCACATACATTAGCACACATATATAAAGCGATTATCTGGTTAGTGTGGCATCTCTATGGTTTTACCTGTGTTCATTGCGTGGTTCGCGGCTGCATTCGGTACTTAGCGACGCCGCGCTAGCGCTCACTGGTCTGTGCATGTGGTTAGCCTGTCTTGCGCTATTCATAGAGCTCGGATGGATGCGCTTATGTTTCCTTACAGGGGTAGCGCTGCTCTGGAGAAGCGCGTCATCTGAATGAATTCAATGTGGTGTCATCATCTACAATCGCCACCCTTGTAGATTAGCATCGTAGTTATTTGTCATTTGTACATTTGGTTGAGTTTTTATTCAGAGCAATTTGCAATGCTAATGTATGCAATACAATGCTAATATGCTACGCTAATATAATGATTTACATCTGAGAAGCAGAAATACACTGTGCCTCCCTCCGGGTGAATGGATAGATAGTGAATGTCATTATAACCTCAAGAACAAAGGCATAGGAACAGGATAGCAAGCAACAGGCCTGTGTAAAGGAACTTCAAATGAATAAGAAGCAAGGAACCAGACTGATGTCAGAGTAGATTTGGTTTCTAAAAAATACTCTCAAGGAAAATCTATCCTCTCACAACAGAAAAAGCTCAAAACTTGCCCCCACAAAAGCAGGAACAAGCTCCATATGAACTTCATCCGAGTGGACTGTAATACCGCTGCATGTGTGCAGTACTGATCTCTGGTGCACCACCGACTTCCCACAGAGCGCGATAATGCTTTTTATGGAAGCTTCGGTTACCACCTTTGTCTGATGGAGTTCATTTGCATGGCGTAACTTTTAAAGATACACACGTATCGCAACACTGCCCATCAGTAGCACATTATCCTCTGAGCCTCTAAGCGTTCAGCTCGGAAGCTTTGGTAAGATGGCGGGCGGGGTTGGCGGGAGCATCGGGCTGTGTGTGTTCCCACCCTGGCCCTGCTGGGCGTGGTTCTCAGGCTCTCTCTGCCCCTGCAGGTTTTGAGAGGGGACCTGAAGCCTGCCATTGAGACCCACGAGATGCTCTACCAGGTCACCAAGCAACACAAGTTTCTCCCCGAGGTAACCATGGCGAACGGGGTACCAGCTGTCTGTCAGTCTTTCAGGCACACCGGTCAGACTGTTGGTCTTTGATCCCCTTGTGAGTCTACTCCTCCAAACATAATGACCTAAGTGTGTGCATTTATCACAGGGTATATTCCAGCCAGCTTGTTAGTCCATGTAATTTCTCAACACACAGCACAGTTGACAGGTATAAACTGATTGCAGTTGGGAATAAAAGCTGTTCATTGCTCATGCTGTCAGATGGGGAACTTTGACTGCAGTGTATAGGGTGAAAAGGAAAAGTTCAAATTACTCTGGCTGTCTGTCAGAGAGAGAAGGTGTTTTGGTCTTCTGTGAGCAGCCTTTACACGTTGGGTATAGCCCTGTAGCTCACCTCGTTTCTATCCTCTCCTCTCCTCTCCTCTCCTCTCCTGTCCGCTCCTCCCTTCTCCTCTCCTCTCCTGTCCTCTCCTCCCCTCCCCTCTCCTCCCCTCTCCACTCCTCTCCACTCCTCTCCACTCCTCTCCACTCCTCTCCTCTCCTCCTCTCCTCTCCTCTCCTCCTTTCCTCTCCTCTCCTCTCCTCTCAGGCCTTCACCAGTGAGTTCAGGGTCCACTGGGGTCAGCACCCGCTGCGCCCCGAGTTTGCAGAGAGCACCTACTTCCTGTACAAGGTACGGCTCCGCCTTAACTCCGTCCACACTTCCTGTCTGCCAGGGAGGGACTGCATGGGGTGCAAACGTTTGGGCAGTGCACTGGAAAGTGTGCCCTGCGACATTTCATCCCAGTCTGAGTTTATATCAGGTGTGAGCGTTTTACCAGGGATAGGACAGTCCTGGTGTCACCTTATGTATAAGAAACACAGGGGGCCTCCACCAATCGCTGAGTATGTTGCTGGCAACCAATAGAAGAAAACCAGTGGTGATTGGTGGATACTTTCTGGCTATGCTTACAGTTTCCCTGTGGGTGCATGTTCTGTATCTTGCATTGTTCTGTTTTCTACCAGTAAACCGTCATCACAACAACGTATGATGCTATTCATTATACCAGTGTCGTCTCCATTATGAAAAACACAAATTTGTTGTTCAGGGTTGTGGTCTAAATGCACAACCCTCAGCCATAACCCTAAAATCATGTGCAATTGTACAAGAATGTCATACAGCCAGTTGCACCAGTCTGACTCATGATTGCTGTGTAATTATATAGTTATTTGCCTCGTATAGTGGTATGTAAGTGTGATTAATGCGATGTCATCGAGCACACTGTTTGCCTGTAGTTAACTGTATGCATTTGGTTTGAAGTTTCCTGAATTTGGCTGTTTGGGTGAGAGGGGGGTGGTGGGGATGCAGTCATGGACCAATCAGAATCCAGGGCTTAACTGATGTTGTGGCCGGGGCTAGAAGAGTGCTGGTCATTTAAACACTTTGTGCACAACTGCATTAAGTTTTCTGATTGGTTAATTCATCACAGACTAATGTTGGCACACAAAGCATTGTGGGGGGGGGGGGGGGGGGGGGGGGGGGGGGGGGGGGGGGGGGGGGGGGGGGTGGGGGGGGGGGGGGGGGGGGGGGGGGTGGGGGGGGTGGGGGGGGGGGGGGGGGGGGGGTTGGGGGGGGGGGGGGGGGGGGGTTAGCTCTGAATTGCGGTTATAAACTATGGGGCTGCTCTTGCCAGGCCACAGGAGACCCCTACTACCTGAAAGTGGGCCAGTCCATCGTGGAGAAGCTCAACGCGCATGCGAGGGTTCCCTGTGGATTCGCTGCGGTGCAGGACGTTCGAACTGGGACCCACGAGGACAGGTAATGAGGCGGGGGGGATGGGACGTTGTCAAAATTTTTACCTTTATTTTACAAGGTGAATGTACTCCTCACAAATCTTCTGGAGATGAAACCTTGGGTAGTAAAAATCTGATTCGAGTGGGATCCTGGGAAAAGGTGTACAGTCAGAATTCTGTGCCAAACCCTCATGAGGTAAAGGCACAGTAGACTACAGCGCGCTGTGTAAGCAGTGTAATACACCCTGTGTGAGGACGGCTGGTCAGCAAAAAATGCTAAATGAATTGATGTAATGTCTGCTGTGTGTTAAAGGCCTTTGCTCAGCCTGTATGCTGTCACTTACTGACGGAAGTAATCTTGCCAGATTTAGCTTTATTTTCCCCCTAAGTTATAAAACGTACCTTTTTTTAAACCTGTTTGGTAAAGCCGGTCTTCTGACTTGTCATCGTGACACAGTTCCCTTCAGGACTTTCCCCAACATTTCATAGACACAGGCAATGACTTTACAGTGAATTTTGGCAGTCTGAAACAAGAATATCCAAAGCATACACCCAAATCAAGTTTAAAATATAGAAATGTTACACTACTGATACGTCTTAAATTCTCAAGAGAAGTACACATGTGCATAGGTGATTGATTTCATAATCACAAAGATAAATGTAATTTTTTGCAAGATTACACATTTTAACTTGAATTTATAAAAGTTTTTGTGAGTTTTTCCTGTGAGATGGACTGAGTGTTCAGCATGACTCACCTGCGTGCTCTGTGTTTCAGAATGGACTCCTTCTTCCTGGCAGAGATGTTTAAGTACCTGTACCTGCTGTTCTCCGAGAAGAGCCAGCTGCCCCTCGACATCGACGACTACATCTTCACCACCGAGGCGCACCTGCTGCCCATGTCCCTGTCCACCACCCAGCCGCCCTGCCAGGGCAACAGCACGGTGAGAGGCCCCGCCCCGCCTTCCTGCTCCGCCCACGGCCCCGCCCGCTGCCTCGTCTACTGCCCTACCATCTGCTCCACCCTCCCCGGCTCTAATGGGACTGCCACATGTCAGCCAGTCAGCCAGTCAGCCAGTCAGTCAGCCAGCCAGTCAGCCAGCCAGTCAGCCAGTCAGCCAGTCAGCCAGTCAGTCAGTCAGTCAGTCAGCCAGTCAGCCAGTCAGACAGCCAGCCAGTCAGCCAGCCAGTCAGCCAGTCAGTCAGTCAGCCAGTCAGTCAGTCAGCCAGTCAGTCAGTCAGTCAGTCAGTCGGTCAGTCAGTCAGTCAGTCAGTCAAGCAGTAAGGCAGGGGAACTCAATCTTATCCAGAAAGGGCCGGTGTGGGTGCAGGCTTTTGTTCCAACTGAGCAGTTACACACCTGACTCTACTAATCGACCACTAGAGTCTTTGCTGAGGACACCTTGATTAGTAGAATCAGGTGTGTAACTGCTTGGCTGGAACAAAAGCCTGCACCCACACCGGCCCTTTCTGGATAAGACTGAGGACCCCTGCTGTACGGTGTCCCTGATCACTCAGTCTGTGTGTTGGTCTTGCTCTTCTCTTTCTGTTTGTCAGTCTGCCAGTTAGTCAGGTCATTGTTTCAGCTCCTTAGCCAGCCAGTCAGTCAGTGTGTCAGTGCCAGACACCCCTCAGTCATTTGGTAAATCAGTGATGTTTATAATCTGTTTTGTTATGTTGGCCTTGGCTCTCTGGTCCTCTGACCAGGCGTTTTTTGGTTTCTTTGCTCCAGGAGACTCGCACCCCCCCGGAGGAGGATCTGTTCACTCACTCCTGTCCCAGCGCTCAGACCCTCTTCCCAAACAACCCCTCCTTCGCCAAAACCATCCGGGACAGCTACAAATACCTCGCTGGGGTGGGCCGGCCCCACCAGGTGTCATCCGTACGGTGAGAGCTGCTTGTGCGTGTGTGTGTGTCTGTGTGTGTGTGTGTGTGCGCGTGTGTGTGTGTGCGCACGTGGCTGTGTGTGTGTGTGTGTGTGTGCGCACGTGGCTGTGTGTGTGTGTGTGCGTGCGCACGCGGCTGTGTGTGTGTGTGTGTGTGTGTGTGTGTGTGTGAGACTGTGTGTGTGTGTGAGTGTGTGTGTGATTTATTTATCCCTTCATATTGTGAACAAGGAGCAGCAGACTCAAAATGTACAAATAGTGACGTGATACAAAAGTAAGGTTTACAGTAATGAATAGAGAATGCAAGTTTCTTAAAAATACAGTAGAAATAGAAGATACAGAGGGAAAGGCTAAAATGCATCTTTAGAAGTTATTAAAACTTGCGTGTTTGCCCTGCTTTAATTACCACTATAGCAAGGACTGAACACTTTCACATAGACCTTGAATGCCTGTGTTGGGCCTGCTGATTGGACGGTGCGGTCATGTGACGGCCTCTCTTCCTGCTGGTGTTGCAGGGGGATCGAGCTCCCGCTGCACGACAACGGCATGGAGCCAGTGGAGTTCCTGAAGAGCATGGGCATCTCCCTCACCCCCCTGAACGAGGCGGGAGGGGCTCAGCTGGTGAGGGTTGTGGGGGCGGGGAGGGGCTCAGCTGGTGAGGGATGTGGGGGGGGGGGCACAGCTGGCGGAGGGGACACCGGCTGGTGAGGAGTGTTGAGGGCACAGGGGCACTGCAGGTGGGGGGGAAAGGGGGGGGCGCAGGTAGCTGGTGTCTGAATGGTGGGAGTGGGGGTGCCAAGAAACATGGGGTACTATTATATCACTGGCAGATCTGGTTTGCTTGTCATATTCCACTATATTCTGTTATATTGTTAAAAAAAAAAAAAAAAAAAAAATACATGAATATAAAATAACTGAAAATATTTATCACATTGTCTCTGTCTCCACCGCTCCATCTCTTTATCTTTCTCCCTCCCCCCTCTCCCTCTCTCCCCCTTTCCCTCTCTCCCTCTCCTCTCCTCTCTCTCTTGCCCTCCAGGACTCTTCTGGGCAGAAGGGTGTGTACCGGGTGAAACTGATTGCGGAGGTGAGCCAGACCCCGGAGGAGGAAGAGGTGGTGCCCCTTATCGTCCAGGTCATCTCCCCCCCGTTTCTGGGAAGAATAGTACTGACTGCTGGGCCTGCCAAGTTCGGAATGGACCTTACCAAACAGGAGAATGGGGTGAGCTCTTTCTCTCTCGCTCTCTCCCTCTCAGAGATGACTCAGTTTGAGAGGTAGAATCAGGGCAATAGGAGGACCACGCCCACTGAATAAGCAGACACACACACACCTGGGTTGTCCTGGTTCCCCTCACAAGTCCTGCCACAATGGATTTATAAAAACCTAAAAATGTATCAGTCGGTCAGCATGGCCAGAGATCTAGACCTAGAAAAGTCATTAAGTCACACAGACTAGTCTGAGTCAGTTAGCAAGTCTGGGGCACCCAGTCATGCTCCATGCCCTTATGGAAATGCAGTAAGGTTGAGTCCTATTGGTTGAGTCACCGTAGTCCATTTGCAATGATCTCATCTGATAGGCCTGGTGAAGTGTTTATGCAAAACCTGTCATAAAGGGACGATTGAGCTCCATTCTGCCTGTAATTTGATATGGACGTCATAAAGCCGGGCTTGTTGTGTAGCACTCATTACTATCCCACTGCCACCAGTTTAACTCCCATCACCGATTGGTCAGAGGATAATTATACAGTTTATTGCCACAACTTGGATTGGACATTCTGTGTAGGGCTTTCTCTGGCATAAAACACAAAGTGATCACAAATGACTGACTGAGTGAGTGAGTGAGTGAGTGAGTGACTGTTTGACTGGTTAAGGCATCTGCCAAATTAATGTAATGTAATGACGTAATGACTGGGTAAAGGAGCGAATGAGTAACTCAGTGAGTGACTGACTTGGAAACGAACTGATTGTCTGGGTGACTGAGTCAGGTGAGTAACTAAGCGACTAATTGACTTGGTAACTGAGATTTATTGACTCGGTAACTGAGTGACTGACTGACTAAGGAGTGAGCTTCAACTCCTAGACTAACACACTGACAGAGTGGTTTAGGGGAACGCTACAATGCTTGAGAGAATGATTGATTGATGATGACCCAGAGCCTGTCCGGTTACCACAGCAACGCGTTCCCTCTATCCGCCCCCCCGGCAGGTGAAGGGCAGCATAGTGAAGGAGCGCCCCCTACAGCGCGTGCGGTCCCCTGGAGAACACGGCGGAGCTGAGGGGTCGAGTGGCCCTGGCGCTCAGAGGGGACTGCATGTTCGCCGCCAAGGCCCGTCGGCTGCAGGAGGCCGGGGTCGTCGGGGTCATCTTCATCGGTGAGCCAATCAGAGCGCGCAGCCTGCGTGGCCTCGTCCACCGCTGACCAATCACAATCAACAGCTTGAGAGGTTGTGGGAAGGGCTGTGTGCTCATTGAAATATATGGGTGAAACTGCATCAGGTTATTTCATTGGCTAGCCATCAAATCAAAATCATGATGGCAGACAAAGATTTCCTTGGTGGTTTTGTTTTTTTAAAATGGAATGAATTTTGATTGTTCTGGAAAAAAGGTAATTAAACTCAGGGGAGATGTTTTAAACTCAGGGGAGATTATACATATTCACTTCGGGGAAAGTTCTTCTGTCTCCCGACCACTGATACTAAAACGTTCCAATTAGACGCACCTTCTTAAAATTAATTTTTGGGTGTGAGCAAGAGCAATACTCTATCAGAGGACATTCTGTAGCATAATGTAGCACTGGAAACTCCTTTTACTAAAACTCCCCCCCCCCCCCCCCCCCCCCGCCAGACCACAAGGAGGGGAGCAGCAGCGAGGCCACGCCCCTGTTCCAGATGGTGGGGGACGGCGGCCCCACCTCCGACATCACCGTGCCGCTGGCCTTCCTGTTCAGCCGCGAGGGGGCCGCGCTGACCGCCGCGCTGGAGGAGCACGGCGGCGTGGAGGTGCTGCTGCTGCCCAAAGAGAGGCCGCCGGGTACGAGACCGCCGCCGCCGCCGCCACCGCACGCGCTCAGTAACGTCCACTCAAACGCACCGCACGCGCTCAGTAACGTCCACTCAAACGCCACCGCGCCCGCACGCGCTCAGTAACGTCCACTCAAACGCCGCCGCCACCGCACGCGCTCAGTAACGTCCACTCAAACGCCACCGCCACCGCACGCACGCGCTCAGTAACGTCCACTCAAACACCGCCGCCACCGCACGCGCTCAGTAACGTCCACTCAAACACTACATCACACACTCGATAAATAACACGTCATGTGTAAATATATATATATATATATATATATATATATATGTATGTATGCACAAACATACTCTCACACACACTCTCATTGTCTCCCTTCTCTCTCTCCTTTCCCCTCCTCCCTCCCTCTCTCTCTCTCTCTCTCTCTCATTTTAAATTTCAAAGTGCTTTATTCGCATGACAAATATTGGCAAAGCAGAGGTTGTGTAATAAAGCTGTGTACTACAGCGCAGTGTACAGACTGTCTGCATCGCTCTGTCTCCCCAAGCAGAAAAGCCCATGGGCATGAACATCCAGATCCGCCTGTCCAAGGATGGAGAGCTGCAGGAGGGGGAGAGCAAAAGCACCACCATCGAGCTCCTGCTGGAGCCCAGCGAGGAGGAGGAGGAGGGGGAGGAGCCTGGGCCAGGAGGAGAGGGAGGAGCCATCTCCACGGGGGACCACTGCGCCTCCACGGCGACCGAGGACCAGGCCCCTCCCCCGCACCCGTGCGCGGACGCGCAGACCCCACCCCCTCCGCCCGACCCCTCCCCCGCAGACCCCGAGAGTGACCCCTGAGGGGGCGGGGACTGCACTTTTACCCACAATCCCCCGGCAAAACAGGCAGTTGCTTCCCACGGCCCTTGAAGCGAGGCACGGCAGGGCGGCGTCTAGAGCCCGAGAGCGCCATGACGATCGCCCTCGTTGCCACGACGATCGCCCTCGTTGCCACGGGGACGGGACTATGACACAGAGAGAGGACGCAAACACAAAAAAGAGAAAAAAACACACAAAACACGTATCCAGACCTCACACCTTCCCCGGTAAGGGGGGGGTGTCCTTATAGTTTTAGTTATTAAAAATTGTGTATTAATGTATGGAGGAGGGAGAGGGGAGGGGGAGGGGCCCGGCTGTGCAAGCACACGAGTCTTAACTGCCATTGTAGGCCTCTTCCTGCAGTGATATAACCTGAGGGTAGCTTAGACAAACTATTGAAAAATGATGCCTATTCATGTACTACGTAAGCGTTATGAAGAGACAGTGGGGTGTGGATGGGCGAGTTATTAATAGCATAAATACTTTTATTATTTGGGGGGGGGGGGGGGGGGGTAGGAAGGGGAGGGGGCAGGTTTTCAGTCTCCTCTGATTGGTTGATTTCTCCACGGACTTGGGAGAAGACGGCTTTCCAAGGACGCGTTGTCGCCAAAAAGGGGGGGGGGGGGGGGGGGGGGGGCACGTGTCGTCATAGCACCAGCAGACAGTCTCCCGGGCAACCCTCTGTCGGTATGGATGACACGGGGGGCGACGCCCTTCGAGGACAGGCCGGGGCGGCGCGGACGGAACGCCGCGCGGAGCGACATTCCGGGTTCCGCCGCGCGTCGCTAACGGAGACGACGGCTCGGCGAACCGTTGACCCCGCGACCGGTCGGTGCGCGCGTACGCCCGTGCTTCTCCGGCGCCAAAGCATCAGGGAAACCCTGCGTCCTGAACTTGAACGTGGGGCGCGTTAGTCTTAAAGTCTTGGCGTAGGCGTCACACACTACACAACAGAAGCGCCGTTCGTTAGCGTGCGCCCCGCTAGCCGCGCTAGCCTGCTCGCCTGACGCCGTCATACGACGGCTCACGCGCGACCTTTTTTTTTTTGGACTCGTCCTTTCTGTATGCAGCGCGGCGTTTTCTGAACCCAATCAGGCCGTGCGTCTTCGCTCAAGGGTACAAGAGTAGCCCCCCCCCCCCCCTCTGCCCCTTGCCCTGGGGATTTGACCCTGCAACCTTCCGGTTACGAGTGCAGCTTCCTACACAGACTAGCCGACCCGCGCGCGTTTCGCTCAGGCGTTGCGTTGACCTGGTTCGCCCGCTGCTATGAAGCCGAGGCCGAGCGTCTGTAGCCGCAGCGAAGCGGCGTCTCTCTCCCCCCTCGGATTTAACTGCCTCAGACGCGCGGACACCTGCACCGACAGCCCTGGCCTCGGCCCTCCGCCCGCGCCAGACGCTACTATAAATCAAGTTGACGTGGTCCCGCAGCAAAATTCGCACCAAAAATAGAAGTGAAAGTATAATATAAGTTTCTGCTGACTATTTTTTTTGCTTTCGCACACTTGAAGGGCATTGGCACCCCCCACATCCGTGACAGAGAACCCAGAGCCCTCCATTTTGGCCTCGGTTGTCGACAGTCGATGAATCAAAATGGCCGCCGATGGCACGGTGGAGGCGGCGCGGTGTTGCGCGTCCCTAGGTCTGGGGAAGCGGGGAGTGTGAGGGTGCGCCTGCCGTGTTGCCAGATGCCTGGTGTTCATCTCCCCAAAATGTTCCACGAAAGCCCTCCCATCCCCTCTATCTCAATTGACCCCCATAAAAATCGCAAAGCCCTTTACTGCCATACCCAGGCTGCAGGGCCCACTGGGGGGGTTTTTTTTTCCCAATCTTAACATCAGAAACTAGTTCACGCTCAACCTGGCGATGAGGTGAGCTATCTAATGACATACTTTACTTGATCAGTCAAGTGCCGAATGCTGGTCGTGTTAACGAAAACAAGCGTGTCCCTTGAGCTGCCCAGGACCAGGGTTACAGACCCCCTGCCGCGGCATGCAATTACACTGACATTTCCACGATGCTTCATGGAGGGGAGGGGAGAACGTTTAGCCCACAATCTGGCAACCCTGTGTGCTGGGGCCAGGCCGTATCGCAGAAGAGCTGACCAGCCCCTGTGGGGGACCCACACAAACGGGGGCAAAAATCGCAGAACTGTCTCTCTACGTGTTTCTATGCTAAGCGGTTTTTTTTTTTTTTGTTTTTGTTATGCATTTTTTTAATTTTCATTTTCTTTCTTCGGGTTTGTTGTCGACGTGAGATTAACCCTGAATCATGTCATCGATAAACGATGGTGAACATCCACTATCTATTTATTTGAAATTCTCACGATGGCCGTTTGCGTCACCCTACATCGACGTAGACGTACATACGTGGCTCTGGTTTGTAGGTGGTTCTTCCAGGTTTTTTTCGATCAGGTTTATTGCTGAATCTTACGAGAGGAGGAGGAGGAGAAAGGAAAAGAACTCTTTCTGGAAAATAAAATTGCCTTGGTCTACGTTTTTTTTTTTCAAACGATGTCAAGCGTATGCGTATTCTCAGTATGGCACTTTATACACTGAAGATTGCCAATGCAATGGCACGGTTCATTGCACAGTGAATTCAATGTCTTAATCATGTGTGGAAAAGTTTTTTTTTTGTTCCAGAATTTTTTGCCAACTGTAAAATGACTGTTTCCTGTATGTAATCCTGTACGTGTCCGTTCCTTGTGTTCTGGAAAAAGGGCTTAATTCCTACCTTACGTTTCTCTCAGTGAGTGGACGCCTGACCGCAAAAATAGTTTAATGTATATTTTTGTGATATTTATTAAAACTTTAATTACCATTTGAGAATGTTGATTTTACACAGAGAAGAAACAGATGTGCCAAAGGGATATTTGAGTCTTATTGCTGTAACAGTGTTCAGTTCAAACTGTACTGTAGACTTGGTGAGTGATCCTCAAAAGGCTTACTAGCTGAACTGACCTGACATAGCCAATAAATTTAGAATGATGGTCTCACTTGCATTGGGATTAGTCTTATATTATTTTGGAGCTGCATTTTCTGCAAAGGGTTTTTTTTTTTTTTTTTTTTTTTACTCTAGTGCTGTTTTTAAAGTATTTGCTTTATGGGTGTACTGTAAAAGGGAGTGATCCTACACTGACTTGGAAATTCAGGTGAGATTGGTTTATTCATCTGTTTGTAATTTAAGAGTGAGCTTAACTGAGCCAGGATGTTGTCAATGGCAATATGTGAAGATAAGGCATTGAAATCAGATGTGAAATGCATACTATCCTCTATCCATCCATTTTCTAATCTGATTATTCCTAGTCAGGGTTGTTGTGGGGGGGAGGGGGGGGGAGGAGAGGAGGAGAGGACTTGGGCATATCCCGGCATGCAATGGGCAGGAGGCAGGAATACACCCTGGGCAGGTAGCCAATCCAGTGCTGGGCCTACACACCATTCTCACTTACAGGCGATTTAGTCTCCAATTAGGCTGCTGTATGTCTTTGACCTGTAGGAGGAGACTAGATCACCCAGCAGAAACCCACACAGACACTGGGAGAAAATGCAAACTCCATGCAGAAAGGCCCTCGGTCAAGATTTAAACTAGGTACTTTCTTTATACGAGATGACTGCTATTAACTGCACCACCAAGCCACCTGAAATGCATACTAGAATGTGCACTCTAAACATACACTATTTCACAACCACCAGATGGTGGTAGTTAGCTATCTGTGGCCAATTTTTTTTATGAGGCACACAAGCCAATATGTAACGTTTTTTGTATAACTTGTATTACATTGCATTGTTTTTCCGAAACCCTAGATTTGTCTTTAAATTGAACAAAAACAAACACCTACCCTTTTTCTATCAAAACAAGGGAGTTTTCAGCTGCCGTAGTACTGTATGTGGGGTTTGAATTTGGTATTATGAAATGTCTTCACACCACAGTCACTTTCGTACTTGGCAACATGTAAAATAAAACGATTTAATATATTGAAAATGTGAATACAATATTGAAGTGATCTATTGTAACCTGAAGACAAAAGAAGGGTGTTAGGGCAAAGACCATACTTAACACAAGATGCTTCCTTTCCTTGTGGTCAGGCAGAGCTTTGTGCAAGGGGTCCACAACCCTGGTCCTGTAGAGCGACAGGGTTTTATATTGTTACTCGCTGCTTAATTGGCCAATTGAATAAATTGAACGCAGTCAGTTCTGGTTTTCTGGGTCTTAATTGGTTGCTGATGTCAGCACTGGCTCTCCAGGACCAGGGCTAAAGTGATGGAGATGACCAGGTTTGCTCCAAGTATTGGAGATTTCTGCATTCAGAGAGTCTGTGGAAATATGCAGGACCAAACTTGATATCTGGAAACCTGCTTAATATTTAAATGATCAAATGGTATTCAACACAAACGACTCGTGCTGGGGTTTCCCTTCTCTTATGTAGGCTAGATGATCGGATGACGTTCTCAAATTAATTTAAATATTCAGATGAATTTCAATGAATAAACAGCACTTTCTATGGAAACGGTAAACCTCCAAACAATTATTGTCTCAAAGTATCATGTGACCGTTTTCCGTTTGAAAACGAGGAGGCTCTCCACAACGAATACCTGTCGTCTACCTAGAATCAGCTGAACGACTAAACTCGTTAAGCGAGCGTCATGACGACATGACTTTACGTGCACCCCCCTCCTGCTTTGTATCCCCGGCGTAGCGCTACCCCTGGCTGACAGCTACCTCCCCCGCCTTCTCCGCTCTCCCGCAACCGTGCCGCTACCTTTAGCAAAGCTCCGGTTAACAGGGCAGCCCGCGCTGTGTGTACACAGCGAGCAGCAGGCTACCTGGACAGGCGGGACCTTTGCGTGCTGCGTTTGGTTTCATTTGGCCGAACAAGCCTCAGTACACTGTGTCTCCCGCCAGAGCAGGGGACTGGGGAATGACTAGCCCCAATTCCCCGGGTCTGTTTCTCCATCCGTAAGGAGCGCGATCAGTGATGCTACCTCCGATAGGTATGAAAAGCCGACCCGGGCCCGCGCTTGCAACCGGAATCCTCATCTGTGCACTTCTCGTCGCTGTCAGTGCTAGCTTGCCAGGTAAGAATACGATTTTTCTAAACCTAAAATCTATTTTGTGTGAGACAGTTGTTCTTCTGTTATCGGTAATAATTTCAGTAAAGTGTAACGTTGCAATACGTGCTAGTAGCCTGAAGAGTTCTCACGATAGTTGGACATAAGCAAAAAAAGTATATCTTGGCGAAACAACGTATACTCCTTTTTTCATGTAATGCGCTAAATAAAATGTGTCCAAGTGGCGTTTCTTTTTCTATGTGTTGTCTGTTAGCTTTAACAGACTGTGATGTGTTTATGTAACATCTGGTCTACGTAAAGTCAAGCGGTGCCTCTAATCTGCTCGAAAGGCTTTAACAGACGACCTCGTTGTGTGCTGGAGTCGGTTTTGCGTTTGTGACATTACAGTGTGGCGCACGGTGGGATAAAGCAACAGGGTGTTGAACCGCATCTAAAGCGAATAAAAAATAAATAAACGAGAACCTTAATTCCAGTTTTGTAACTGACCCGATGCAGAAGAAAAGTAAGAACACGTAAAATACTTTAGCTGGAATTCAACGTGTATTCTCTCTCTCCTACATGTGTAAAAGGAAGAGAATCGGAGCGCTAATTAATTGTAGCAACCCGTCCTTGTAATGCTGTCACGCATGTTAAAACAGCGCATGATTTCAGCGGCTCCGGTCGTGCATTGGTGTAACTACTGTGCCCAGAATGACTTTGTTCAAAACGCTCGTGTCCATTTGTTGTGCGCTTTGTTGTGTTGGGAGTGAGGCACGACGGTCGTTCATCATTGGATTCCGTTGCGTTCGCAGTAGCCTTTATAGGATCCTTTTACATTGCTGCCAGTATCTACTACCGTATCGATTCTCTGGATTGTTAGAAAGTGCATTACTAAATGCCAAATCCGTATATAATGTGTTTCTTTAAACATATTATTGGATATGCCTAAAATCAATGTAATTAAAATAAACAATTAGACGTAAGCTATTTACCATTAAATTGCTATGCGTTTTTTAAATAAGATAAAATAGCCTACTACTTGGTTCCCCAGGACACCATTTCCCAATTCCCTGTGAAAGTTACGTTGAAGTTGATTGATATCTATAATGTGTCATTTTTAATTTCTTCACTTGTGTAATTGAAAAGATGGCCTGGTAGACTAGAATATTATCGTAATTTCCCTTGGGAGGAATTTGTCTCTTTCTTTCGTTCTTTCTTTCTTCAAATTTGGGCTGAAATGAAATTTAGTTCAGTAGTACACGGGGTATTGCATCATTTACCTCACTTTGGCATTCATCAGCCTGACAGGCATATAAAGATTCTGGTAAATTAGGCAGATTTGATTAGAAAGATTCTGGTAAATTAGGGAGATTAGAATAGAAAGATTGTTTTTTTTGTGGATGCTGTAGGTTCCTGCTCCTGTCCTTTGACTAAGATGATTGTGTGCTATTCTGTGTGCGTGTGCTTGGTTGTGAGCTTGCACGCATGCCGGAGTCAGTGAGTGTGTGTGTGTGTGTGCACATATTTGGAGAGATGGACTGTGTGTGTGTGTGTGTGTGCGTGTGTGTGCATATGTGGAGAGACAGGCTGTGTGAGTAAGTGTGGGTGAGTGTGTGTGTGTGCACATTTGGAGAGATGGACTGTGTGTGTGTGTGTGTGTGTGTGTGTGCACATATGTGGAGAGACAGGCTGTGTGTGTTAGTGTGGGTGAGTGTGTGTGTGCACATTTGGAGAGATGGACTGTGTGTGTGAGCGTGAGTGAGTGAGTGTGTATGTGCACATATCTGGAGGGATGGACTGTGTGTGTGAGTGTGAGTGTGCGAGCGTGAGTGTGTGTGTGTGTGCGTGCGTGCGTGTGAGCGTGTGCGAGTGCGAGTGTGTGTGTGTGTGTGTGTGTGTGTGTGTGTGCGCATTCAGTGAACGATGTTCCCACAAGCATTCTAATGACAGGAGGCGAGAGCCAATTATCTCTCAGACACACACTGCGAATGATAGCCTCTCTCTCAGTCTCCTCTCCACACACACACACACACACACACCCACTTCACTGTAATTGGAAGGTGAATGTCAAACTCACTCCATCTTATTTGTGTAGAAGGTTAAGTGCTGAATGACTCCATTAACCTGAACACGTTAAAGCCCCAAACCTTTAAATCTCAGACCAGCCCCTAAGGCTGTGTGTGATTTAGACTGCTGCTTCCCCAAAGGCAGGCCAGTTCAATTAGACCTGTCTCCCCATGTACTGTATCCCCATCCACTGGGCACGAAACAGGGCAGTGGCAGCTTGGACCCTGCACGGTGACTGGGGTACACTGGTTAAATAGAGCACTGACTCCTGAGCACTGACTCCTGGTCACTTTCCAGTGGTAAAACTGTTCATTAGGCACCAATGAGCACAACCCATGATTATATATATATTATTATATATTAATTATGCAACCAAGGTTAAAAATCTAATGTGTAGACAGACTTTTTGACCCGTTTTTGTCCGGCTCTTCTTTTGCCAGTAGCCAACAGCCAGAGGCAGAGCAGCTGTTAGCGGCCTGTGTGAGATGTTTGCGCAGTTAAATTGTACAATCCCATATCTTCCTTGTTGAAAACCTGATGCTTCACGTGTACGATCGTCTCAGTGTAATTAAATGCAATCCAGCTGGAGACGATCCGGTATGGCTTAACTAACGCGATCGGAAGAGAACCTGTCGGTGGAAAAGGTGGAGGTGTTAGGGTGGGGTTCCTGTTCGAAGCCCCCCCGGACAGCTGTCCCCCCCCGGCTTGGGACCGCTGCCCGTCCATCAGGTCGTTTGATTGGCTCGTTAATCGGCCTTCCGCCTGCCCGACCGCCTCTCTGGCGATGCAGCTCGCGATCGCCGTCGCTGGGGCGACGCACGTGAGTCCTACGGCGCGGGCGCGGACCGGAGCATGGCGTGGGGCGCCCGTGACGACCGACCGACCGACCGAACGGACGGAGGGAAAAAAACCCCCACTGCATGCCCCCCCCCCCCATTTCTTTCTTTGAGCCCAGTGTGAGCCATAAATCATGGCACTCACTCCTCTTTCAGACACTCGCTCTCTCTCTCCCTCCCTCCCTCCCTCCCTCCGTCCCTGTCTCTTTCGAGCGGCCTTGCCCGCAAACCGCGGCGACGGTAAAAAAACGCGGAGGGGCGCGCCGCGTGCCGGAGATGAGTCAGACGCGTCAGCTCCGCTGCGCGGGGACGGGCTTCCTGTCCGCCGGCGAATCGGACGGAAGCGAGGGCAGCTGCCGTTAGCGTAAAGACGGCGGACGGTGGGGTCGAGGGCGGCGGGAGCGCGGCGAACGCGGGCGAGCGAGCTGCAGGGGGGCGGTCAGATTCCCGCCCGTCTGCTTTCCGGCCCTGCGTCGGCGACGGCGCGGGACCCTCAGTTAGACCCCCGCCATACCGCCACGGCTGGTGCAGCGGACAGGTGGCTGCCACCGTTCAGCTGCTTGTGCTTCTTTCCATCTGTCCATCTCTCTCTCTCTCTCTCTTCCTTTCTCTCTCTTCTCTCTCTCTCTCTTTCCATCTCTCTCTCTCCCTCTCCCTTTCCTTCTCTCTCTCTCTCTCTCTCCCTCTCTCCCTCTCCCTTTCCTTCTCTCTCTCTCTCCCTCTCTCTCCCTCTCCCTTTCCTTCTCTCCCTCTCTCTCCCTCTCCCTTTCCTTCTCTCTCCCTCTCTCTCCCTCTCCCTTCCCTTTCCTTCTCTCTCTCTCTCTCTCTCTCTCTCCTCTCTCTCCTCCTCTCCTCTCCCTCTCCTTCTCTCCTCTCTCTCTCCTCTCCCCTTTCCTTCTCTCTCTCTCTCCTCTCTCTCCCTCTCCCTTTCCTTCTCTCCTCTCTCTCCCTCTCCCTTTCCTTCTCTCTCTCTCCCTCTCTCTCCCTCTCCCTTTCCTTCTCTCTCCTCTCCCTCTCTCTCCCTCTCCCTTTCCTTCTCTCTGTCCCTCTCCCTCTCTCTCCCTCTCCCTTTCCTTCTCTCTCTCTCTCTCCCTCTCTCTCCCTCTCCCTTTCCTTCTCTCTCTCTCTCTCTGTGCCTCTGTCGGTCTGTGTTCCAGGAGAAGGTTTTGTGGCGCTGAGGAAACGGTGTTTTGTAGCCCGGAGGAGGTGGCTGGTGCACACGGCACGCCGCCATACCCCTGAGCAAAAGTGCTTAACCTGAAACGCCTCAGCAAATACCCAGAATTCAGTTTAACAGCGTGACAGAGTGTGACTGCTGAATGCGTCAAATGGGACTCCCACGCATACCGTATACCCACACGCAGTTACAGTCAGGGTGTACTCACTCGCTCGCACCCGCACACAGACACACACACTCTCACACACACATGAACACTCACCTGCACACAGACACACACACTCTCACACACACATGAACACTCACACACACAAACACACACACACACTCACACAGGCACAAACTCTCATACACTCACGCACACACACACACACGCAAATTCACACAGGCACGAACACACACACTCTCACACACACATGAACACTCACACACACAAACACACACACACACACTCACACAGGCACGAACTCTCATACACTCACGCACACACACACACAGGCACGAACACACACACTCTCACACACGCACACACACACACTCCAGTGCAGCCCTGCAGTAGCAGAGCAGCCTGGCTCTCCAGGGGCACTGTTCTGACAGTGATTAAAGCCTGGAGACGCCTCATCGATGGTGAGAACAGGTTGCCTGAGGCCACAGGCCTGGCCTCCATCGCTAATATACAAACCCAGAGCCGCGCTAGGCAACCACTGGACCTGTGTCCACCCTCACTCACACTCATACAGACGTGCACATGTACAAACACACACACACACACACACACACTCATACAGACGTGCACATGTACACACACACACACACTCATGCAGGCACACACATGCACACTCGCACACTCATGCAGGCACACACACACACTCACACACACTCATGCAGGCACACACACGCACACTCGCACACTCATGCAGACACACACACACACACTCACACAAACACACGCACACACATACACACACTCATGCAGGTACACACACACACACACACTCACACAAACACACACACACATACGCACACTCATGCAGGCACACACATGCACATGCGCACACTCATGCAGGCACACACACACACACACACACACACACACACACACACACACACTCATGCAGGCACGCACACACACACACACACACACACACACACACACACACACACACACTCCCAGTGCAGCCCTGCAGTGTTAGAGCAGCCTGGCACACACTCTGTCTCTTCCTCTGTCATACACACACACACACACACACACACACTCAAGGTTTCATAAAGGGCTTTTGTGTTGTTACATCTCTGGATATCCATCCTTTTATTCACGCTCCCCTCCCAGGTTGTACTGTTCTGTGGCTGGGGGGGGGGGTTTGCTTTGGCCCCCTCTCCCGCCCCACTCCCCCCATCTTAATGAAATCACCAGGGTGAAATGCAGCCAGAAAAAATAAATAAGGAAATAGATGTTCGCATTCAGGTTCAGTCAGCCGCGGTTGTTTTGTTTTCTCGTGTCACGGAGCCGTGTTTGAGAAAGTCGTGTTTGAGCCGGTGGAGATGTGGCGTTTACGACCCGTGCGGTCGAAGGGAAACTGCAGGGAGGGATTTCCCCAGCCCTGGTCTCAGGGGAAAGGTGCGTGCGCTGGCTACCGCTCCAGCTGGGGTCTAGCTCTGCTCTGGGTGAGCCGTTAGCCGAATGCTAACTTGCAATGGGCTTAGAACACACTTCCGTCAAGCGAAACTGACCCAAGTGACCCAAGCGGTGCTGTGAACCTGACCAGGTTGACCCTCTCTGAGGAGAGGTAAATCCACGTAACTTCCTTGGACGTAACCTGCTTGTCGTGACCTTGTGTAGGTGGAGCCCCCGTTGATGCTGTCTATGGAAGGCCATTAGAGCAAATAACGAGAAGTTAATGTCGTGTTAACAGGACATTAAGGCCTTCCATAGCTGTCAGTTCAGACCACCTAAACCCCTCTGGATAAGAGCGTCTGCTAGATGCCTGTAATGTAAACCCCTGCTCTGTCATGTGACATTGGCTCACGGGCACTAAAACTAAAGGTACTAGTAAGAGATTCCAGAGGGAGAAATGAAAACTCCCTTTTCCTCGCTCTGTGGGTGAGGAGCGCCTGAGCTTCTGTACCGGGAACGCGGGGGCGGAGCCGCGTTCGTAAACAAAGGCTTGCCCCGCTGCGTCATTCCGGTTCGTGGATCAAATAAAGACGACGCTTTCGGCAAACAGCTTGGTGGAAGCCGAAGTCACGAGGACTGTGCTGGAATGAGAACCTGCACGGTAGCCTGTCTGTTTTCCCCCTGGTCAGTGATCGGGCTGAAGCGTGTCTGTGAACTTCGCCCCCCTTTAGAGACCGTCGTGAAGATCGTGCGAATCCTGAGACGTTGGAATTGACAGAACTGCTTTGTGCACTATTATAGCTGCCCAAAATGCTGCAAACACCATCCCAGTGCAAGTCCACCCAATCAATCTGCTGTCGGGGTGGTGGGGGGGGTTAGGGTGGGGAGGGGAATCCATCACTGCGATGGAAGGTGTCTAACAGCCTTGCCGGGTCGGGACCAGCCCGAGCGAGCTGCCGGAGCTGCAGAGGGTGTTAAATGGCTGTTCAGTGCAACATCGCGGGCGAAAAATTGAATTTCCGGAGCGGAGAATCGGAGAATGCAGACTCACAGTTCCGTTATAGCTTTCCCAGAACTCTGAAATGATCTGACAAACAGCAAGGAGGGTTATCGATTGTTATTTTCCCCCCATTGCTCTACGATACAGCCAAGTGTCTTATTATATTTTGGGGGGGGGGGGGGGGGAAGGGGGGGGGGCTAGCAGATGGAAGAATCCAAGTTCACTCTGCGCCTGCCAAATGTTACCGTGGCAACCCTGAGAACCTAAGTAGCCTAGTTCCTTCCTTCTCTGTGCCTCAGTGACATGAGACTCGTTTTGAACGGCATGTGTAAGACCAGTAGATTACATGAAGATGAGAACGGGCTATCCGGCCCATGCAGGCTCTCCATTTCTTGCCTGTAGTCTGGAGCTGGGGGTGTCAGGCTGCAGTCCTGGAGGGCCTAGTCTCTTTGTTTTTGGCATGTTTCAGCTCGCATGTGAATAATTCAAGACACTGGCTGGCTAAAACACTGTTTCTCAAACTCGGTCCTGGTGGACACCTGTGCATGCTGGTTTTCACTCCAAACACGTTTGGTTTGCAACCCCAGAATTTGAACAAGCTGTTCATTTTTGGCTGGACCGCAAAAGCGGGCCAGCCCTATAAACGCGAATGTCTGTGACTGAGTGAGTGAGTGAGTGATGATGAAGTTACACCATTGGTCGGCCGAGTTATGAAGTTACACCATTGGCCGGCCGGTCGAGGCATATACTAGGTTTTGACCTGGTCTTGTTCTTCTTTGGTCTCTTTTCACATGTAGAGGGATTAGTTACCCTCTTAAGCCACCTTATTTCAGGAATAGCAATGCATGCCATGAAGAATAAAAATTGCATGTTTACATTGTACTTGTGTTCCATTGGAACAATGATCTTTTTAACTGATGAAGTTAAAGCCTGAAGTGAATCAGTCATCTCCTAAATAGTTTTTTTTTTAAAACTTAGTTACACAATTCCGGGTTTGGCTCGTTATCATTTGTTTTGTCTTTGAATTCTACCAAATGGTTAGTTCTAGTGTCCTTGTGTCCACAGTTCCAATTAGGAGCCCATTTATTTACCTCAGATTTTAATTTAATTAGTTAATTTTTTTACCTCTTGTTGTGTAATCATTTTCAATATAGCACAGTGTGGATTTGGGACTGCTATCCTTCATGGTATGCACAGATATTGTTACTAAAATGTTGGGGCAATGGGGGGAAATAATCCCTCTAAACATGAAAAGTGTAATTAAGAAAAATGAACATCTTGTTAAAATTCTGAGATTGCGGTTGTGTTTTGAAAGGAAAGCCAGCATAAGTAGGGGTCCTCCAGGACCAAGTTCCAGAACCACTGCGTCTTAAGAGTCCGCACCCCACGCTTCTAAGGCCATGGGATCTGAGAAACCCCACAGGACTGCAGAGTGTCCGGCTACTGCCCCGAGCCTAGACTGGCAAAATGGTGGCACTTAACAGAACGCCGCACTGCATTTAGATATTGATTTATTAGCACGTCGGTGTCCTGCATCACGGAACAGGCAGTGAACTGAAGAGATGCCGTCTCTCTGTCTCTGTCTCTGTCTCTGTCTCTGTCTCTGTCTCTGTCTCTCTCTCTCTCTCTCTCTCTCTCTCTCTCTCTCTATCTCTATCTCTATCTCTATCTCTCGCTCTCGCTCTCGCTCTCGCTCTCGCTCTCTCTCTCTCTCTCTCTCTCTCTCTCTCTCTCTCTCTCTCTCTCTCTCTCTCTCTATCTCTCTCTATCTCTATCTAGCTCTCGCTCTCTCTCGCTCTCTCTCGTCTCGCTCTCTATCTCTCTCTCTCTCTCTCTCTCTCTCTCTCTCTCTCTCTCTCTCTCTCTCTCTCTCTCTCTCTCTCTCTCTCTCGCTCTCGCTCTCGCTCTCGCTCTCGCTCTCGCTCTCGCTCTCGCTCTCTCTCTCTCTCTCTCTCTCTCTCTCTCTCTCTCTCTCTCTCTCGCTCGTGTTGGTGGTTAGTCACCATGGCACCAGATGCCAGCACTGACTGTGTTTTGGCAGTTAGGCCCTGGTACCGGCTGAGGCGCGCGTGATGCACGGGGGATGGCATCCCCTGTAGTTTTCCGTTGCTGTGGGCGTGCCAGCAGCGGCTCCTGTGAGAGAGAGAGAGGCAGAGAGAGGGCGGTGCACGTGTGCACACCTCTGTGACTGAGCCTGCTGCGGAGGGGGACATTTGAGCCATGCGACAGAGCCGGCTGGAACACTGTCAAACGCAGCCTTGAGTACATGTACTGTAGACTAAAAAAAACGTTATTTTCTCAGTAACTGAACCCTCAGGCAACAATCGGGGTTCCCACTCGTCCTGGAAAACCTCGAAAACCTTGGAAATTTATCGACTAGTTTTCCAGTCATGGAAAACACCTGGAAAATGAGAAAGTTTGCAAAATGTCCTGGAAATATTTTTGAGGTTTTGGAAAATTGTAGGCTAGGCTATAAGTAAAGCTATTAAACAGGATATTTAGAGCTGGGATTGCGTATTTTTCTGTATTTTTCACAGCTTTTCTCATTTTTATAAGCTGCTGAGATTGCATGGCAGCACAAAGTTTTAATGGTTATGGTGCTTGCAAATCCCCCCCCCCCTCCCCTGGCTTGTCCGTAAGTATAAGCCATGAAAATTGTCCTTGAAAAGTCCTGGAAAATGATTTTCTAAAATGAGTGGGAACCCTGAACAGTGTTGATAACTCTGCTGTAAAGTCACAACTGAGGCTGAAATGGCTACGGACTGCGGAGCTAGGATTCTGAAAACTAACATTACCCATAATGCAACAAACTGCTGAAGCTGCTGTATGAAAATGAATGATGAAACCAAACACGTTAATTCACATGAATTTATTTTTTCCCCCGAGTACTAAATAGTGCTTGAGCTGGCCTGGCTTTTCGAGTACTCAAGTCCTCAAGTAGTTGTGCCCATCCCTAGCCCAAAGTGACAAATCCACATGAGCTCACAAGTATGCACACACATGCACATGCACACACACACTCACACTCACACTCTCACACAGGCACTCACACACACACACACACACACACACTCATGCAGGCACACACACACACACACTCTCAGGCACGCACGCACCCACACTCATGCAGGCACACACACACACACACACTCTCACTCACGCACACACACACACACTCCAGTGCAGCCCTGCAGTAGCAGAGCAGCCTGGCTCTCCAGGGGCACTGCTCTGACAGTGATTAAAGCCTGGAGACGCCTCATCGATGGTGAGAACAGGTTGCCTGAGGCCACAGGCCTGCCCGCCATCGCTAATATACAAACCCAGAACCGCGCTAGGCAACCACTGGACCTGTGTCCACCCTCACACTCACACTCATACAGACATGCACATGTACATACACACACACTCATGCAGGCACACACACGCACACGCGCACACTCATGCAGGCACACACACGCACACGCGCACATTCACACAAACACACACACACACACATACGCACACTCATGCAGGCACACACATGCACACGCGCACACTCATGCAGGTACACACACACACACACACACACACTCAGTGTAGTGCAGTAGCAGAGCAGCCTGGCTCTCCAGGGGCACTGATCTGACAGTGATTAAAGCCTGGAGACGCCTCATCGATGGTGAGAACAGGTTGCCTGAGGCCACAGGCCTGGCCGCCATCGCTAATATACAAACCCAGAGCCGCGCTCGGCAACCACTGGACCTGTATCTGGGGTTTCAGAGATGGTCTGCTCTGTGCTATGGACGTCATCTCGCACGCATGCGCGCCTATGCACATGCACATGCACATGCACAAATGCATATGAATGCTCACACAAACACGCATGCATTCAGATGCAAAAACACACCGACTTACGCACACAAACGCTTGTGCATGGTCCTGCTCACATATGCACTCGCAAACACACTCACACAATCATGCTGGAAGTCCCAAACGGGGCCTTCCCATTAAATTCTAAGAACACTGCTGAATACAAACTCTGACGTACCAGCTCTGACAAACGTGAAATAAACGGAACTGCACTATTACTTTTAGTAATGCAGTCTCAACATCCTAAGCTACGCTAATGAATCTGGCATTGTTTGGTCAAATTTTGGGTTGTGCATTTTGACACAGTCTTAATTAAAGATTCAGATGGACTGGCAGTTTAAGATTGAATATTCAAATGCACCCCTCAAAAACCCATCCATGACCTGCTTTTCTTAGCAGAAGGTATAACTCAATTTTTTTGTGTATAAATAATGACTTTTAGTCAGAAACTGTTAGTCTAATTTCAGGAATTTCAGGTGTGTGTAAACTGCCAAAATCTCCCTGCATTTTGTACTTGTCGCCTGTCTTTGCAAAAGTGCAGATGACCTGCCAATCACAAAGCCATCCAAATGGAAAACTTCAACTTTTCCGTACTGACGTGCAGTCAGCTGCAGGTATTAAACTGAGTTACTGTATTATTTACAGAAGGTAAATAATAAATACAGCAAGGTACTTAACCTGCATTGCTTCACTGTATATCCAGACCAGCTGTATAAATGGATGCAATGTAAATGCTACGTTAAAAAAAAAACACATTTTCACATTCAGGTTCAGTCAGCCACGATTGTTTTTTTTTTTGTGTCACAGAGCCGTGTTTGAGAAAGTCGTGTTTGAGCCGTGTTGGAGATGTGGAGTTTACCCGTGCGCTATCGCTATAATAACAGCTGCATAAATGGATGCAATGTAAATGCTATGTAAAAAAAAACAAGCACGGAACCGTCCAGACCCACGGCGCAACTCACTTCCGCAGACACATTTTAGCTGGCACCACCTGCGCATGCGTCCCCCAAAACGTCCCTCAAAGGTCGTCCGTGAGTGAGTGAGTGAGTGACCACAGTTTGCCATGCGTAGCCCACGGCGGCAGTTCCTGCGCGCTGTAGGGAAAAAAAAAAAAGTTGTTGGTCACTCTGGATGTAATGTAATTTAGGAATCTGAAAATGGCGGTGTGAGGTGTCACAGGTGAGGCACAAGGAAATGGTGAAGGGAAAATGGCGCTTTTGGGTGGAGCGGTAAAGACGGAGGAAAAACATTCCCGCCTGTTTGCGGAGCGGCGGGCTCTGCTGGCTCCGCGTGGAGCTGTGTCACCTTGCGTCATGTGACTGGCACTGTGCCCGCTCTGTGCCCGCTCTGTGCCCGCTCTGCCCACTCTGTGCCCGCTCTGTGCCAGCCCGCTCTGTGCAGCCTTGCTGTTCATTAATTCACTCTTTGTCACCTGCATTTTTTCCCCCGGTTACGTTGCGAACGTGCAGTCCTGGCCGGATCCGGGTCCAATAAAAGAACTCTCCTTGTCCTAATACTTTGTGCTGAAAGTTTGTTTGCTATATTTAAACTGTATGAGGTTGCATCAAAGGACAAGAAGTACAGAGACAATATTACAGTGTTCTCTCGCATGGTTTCAGTCATTTAGCAAGACGGTATTGGAGTTTGTGGTGGCCTGAATTGAGATTTGATTGTAAGGAACAAAAATGACTGTTTGGTGGGAGCATTTTTAATGCGTGGAACGTGTTACATTTTTCAGATTTGTTGAGCAGAACTTGTTCAGCTTGGCTTAATGTACACAGCTTGCATCGTAACTTATCCATTTAAATTACTGGACGTTTAATGCTGGGTGGAAGCGAGTCAGGTTAGGAAACTTAAGGTGTGATAGAACTTAAGGCCTTTTAAACATTTGGCCAGGGACAGCAGGCTTTCAGGCTAACTCTGGCTCATTTACAGTTTGACTGTTGATTGGTGTGCGTTATCCCCGAAAAATAAACCAATAAAATAAAAAGAAATAGCAGGTCAATGCTTTGGATGTGACCCACTAGTTTCAAGGCATCCAGCCGCACAAGCACTGCGCTGCTATTGGCTCTGAGGACAGTTATCGAAGCCCAAGCCCGATCTGTGTTGGAATGGGCCCGAACCAGAGCATCCAGGGGGGGTCAGCGGACCACACAAGCCTGGACCATGTCAGATGGGTCAGGCTGGCGCGACAGGCCTACCTGTATTTGGGCGGGCACGGTGGCATAGTGGTTAGCACTGTTGCCTCGCAAGAAGGAGGTTCCGGGTTCGAATCCGGGTCCGGGTCCGACCGGATCCTCTCTGTGCGTGGAGTCTGCATGTTCTCCCCGTGTTCGCGTGGGTTTACTCCGGGTACTCCGGTTTCCTCCCACACTCAAAGACAAGCATGTTAGGTGCGCTCCTGCAGGTGCCCTTGACCAAGGCACTGGCCTCAGCTTACAGACCCGCCTGCGTGTCCTCAGGCAGGGGGGTGAACGTGTAACGAGGTGTGAGAAGAGGCCGTGTGTTTTTAAGCAGCTGCAGTGGAAGCTCAAGGGCTCTCTCTCTTTAATTTACTGACGTGTCCGTGTGCTCATTTCGTTTCTGCAGAGCTGGTGTGAGCGTTCTCTGCGTGAGGGCCGTGTCCTGTGGTGTGTTCCCTAATGGCAAACCCCCCCCCCCCCCTCGATGCTGTGACAGGCCTTCATTTGCCTAGCGTCCTTAAGAAGAGGCTGATTTTTTTTGGGGGGGGGGTGGGGCTGTTGAAGGCCTGTGCTTTTATCCTGGGAAATGCCCCCCCGTCCACATTCAGAGCCGCTGGATATTGTGCAGGTTAGTGAGAGGCTCAGAAGGGTCCCACAGGAAGTGGTTAATACAGCAGAAGGGGCCTCTCTGCTCATGAGGAGCTCAGCAGAGGGTGCATGAAAATGTAAAGGCCTGCAAACATTTACGGGCTTTTTTAAATAAAGAAAACAACAAAAACTACATATTTTTTGGGGTGCATAACAGCAAGTTTTTTGAGGGTAGCTGAAACAGTAATGTGATATTGCATCATATTTGTAGAGCTGACTGGATATTCTCATGGCTACCTGCTCGTCACCCTGAATGGCCTGGTTCAGTCAGTGGTGGTGTTCTGGTGTGTTTTAGAGAGCAGTTTGGTCAGTGGTTGTGTTCTGGTCTGTTTTAGAGAGGGGTTTGGTCAGTGGTTGTGTTCTGGTGTGTTTTGGAGAGCAGTTTGGTCAGTGGTTGTGTTCTGGTCTGTTTTAGAGAGGGGTTTGGTCAGTGGTTGTGTTCTGGTGTGTTTTAGAGAGCAGTTTGGTCAGTGGTTGTGTTCTGGTCTGTTTTAGAGAGGGATTTGGTCAGTGGTTGTGTTCTGGTGTGTTTTGGAGAGCAGTTTGGTCGGTGGTTGTGTTCTGGTCTGTTTTAGAGAGGGGTTTGGTCAGTGGTTGTGTTCTGGTCTGTTTTAGAGGGGTTCCACTGCAAATCACTGCAGTTTTTTACCTGTAGGTTTCCCAGGTCCTTGAAAATCCTAAGAACATTTCCAACCTGGAAAAACCGATGGTAGGTAGTCACTGTTTTTGAAAAGTAAGGGGAACTGTGCAAATGTAGGCTAATTGTCAAAAGATAAACATTTACTGTGAGTGAGCCGATTATTCATGGGGAAGGATCTGGTTACACCCTCGCCCAGTTTTAATTTGAACTGTCTATTTTACCAGGTAGTTTAACGCCTCCGACTGTAACCTGCCCAACCCATTGGATTATTTTCTCCGACAGATCCTTCATTGCATTTCTGTGTGTGCGTATGACTTAGTCCTTGTGTTTGTCCCACTCGTTTGCCCTGACTTCCTGTCTGTAAGATGAAAAACAGGAAGTCCACACAATGGAAAAGGATCCCATAGTGCCCGTGCCAGCTTCCTGTTTCGTTTTCTAAAATCTGAAGCCTGGCCTCGCGGAACGGACACCCCGCGCCCCTAATCGACAGACGCCCGGGGAGTGCTGCAGCTCAGAACCGACTGCCAAACAAAGATGAAAGCACTGGCGAATTCAGGAGAAGGTTTTGGAGCTCGGGAGGATTTAGGGGAAGCACTGGTCTCCCTTCGTTATGGAAACCACGCACAGTAGGGAGCAATCTTGTGCTCAAGTGCGTCTGAATCTGTTACAGTTTTAAATCAACAAAATGAAGCAGGAAGTGGCAAAAAAATATCCCATCCGTTGAAACTGCACAATAGCTTGATGGATAATATATAAAAACTGCGAGTGATTTATGTACTCCTGAATGTTTCAGTTTAGGAAAATGGTGCATATTTGAATGTCTGTTTATGTACTAACTGATGCCATGGCTGTGGACGGTTGTTTGGGTCATTTCAAGGTAGAGTGAATGATGACGGTATAAATAATTTGACAGCTGCAGGTGGTTAAATGATGATGATGATGATGATGATGATGATGATATTATGTCACAGTGCCTATTCTCCCTGTTACATAATAACCTCCCCTCCCTGATTGGATAACCCAATGCCTGAAAGGGCACTTCTATGGAAAATCACCTGTGCCAATCACAGAACAGCAAAGGTATGATGCAGCGACTCCTTCCCATGGGGGGACATTTTGTGTTTTCTTATCTCGCGCTGCCCTTGGATTTTTGATTAGACGACTGAAGGTCGAAAAGTCCAGTATGGAAAAACGTGGTTCTCTTTTTAAAACGTAGTTAGTAATGGGGTGTAATTTTGTTTTCAAGACACGGGACCCCACGACAGGGCGGTTAATATAAAGCCATTAACCCACAATCACAGAACTAAATGGGCATGATGTGCAAGGCATTGGACATGTGACTCCAGTTCTCAAAAAGGAGTGCTCTGATTGGACATTCTTTATAAAGCGGGTTCCCTCCCTCCATTTTAACAGCATACATAACTTAAATTTACAAAATGAAATGAGCAGACCCTTCAGTCCACCTAGACTCTTTCAGTTACAGTCTAGTGCAGGGGTGGGCAGTCACATTCTTTGAGAGCCAGGGTGTTCGCAGGTTTATCCCCCCCCCCAATTACTCTGGTCCTATTGGCTAATCAGCGCTGTACACCAACACTGGATGAAACCACAGCAAGAGGTTTGGCACAGGGACACAAGAACAGTGTTTGCATGAAATCAAACCCATGCCCATCCCTAGTCTCTTTAAAAAACCGCATCGAGTCTGCTCATGAAAATCTCAAGGGGGTAAATATTTACCATATTCACAGGTCTGTATACCAACTCGGTGAATATCAGCACAAGCTATGTTTTTTTTTTTCCTAATGATTGTGCTTGGAATGAGGTGTTCTTAGATTCCCTCGTGCACGGGAGGCTCACGATGTTCTTATTGGTTACATCACGACAGCTTGCCTCTGTGACCTGCAAGCAGCTTAAACTAAAACAGCAGGAGGGTCCACAGAGCACGCTCAGCGTTTAGATCAGACGCCCTCCTCAACTCTGAAAGCCGAGCATGCTCAGTGGAGGTTCTCCTCCGCGACTCAAAAAGCCGAGCGTGCTCAGTGGAGGTTCTCCTCCGTGACTCAAAAAGCCGAGCATGCTCAGTGGAGGTTTGTGGAGGGGAACGAGCTGCCTTGCTGGTGAGGTAAAACTGTTGCCCCTGTCATTGTGGTGGGAATTACACAAATATTATTCTTAATCTGTAATTAAAAAATAGCAAAACTCTAGTTCACCAGCAACCAGCAACATGACAGAACATGGAGAGATGTACAGTATATTTCAGAGCTTGAAAAAGGCATTTGTATTATCTGCCAGAGGCATTCTGGGATTGATGAACTTGAGTAGTAACCAAATAACCTTCGGCCTTTATGTTTTTGGCCAGTGTGAGGACACTGCGCATTTTCATCAGAGGTAGACGGGCGGGAAAATAAAAATAAAGTAAATAAGGCTTGACACAGGTTTGATTTTGTTGCCCGTGGTCATGGAACAGGTGGCTGTCTTAGTTGAATCAGAGTATGTGTGCCTTCCCAACCCCCCCCCCCACTCCACCCCACTCCCACTCCGTGATTGGAAACGCGGTGGTGGGATGATGAAAGAAAGAGAGAGGGAGAGAGAACGAGGGATTTTCTGTTGCGGGGGAGGGATGTGAGATTGTAGTGGGATGACAAACACGAGGAACATCAGGGCGGACGAAAGGAAAGAGGGAAGGAGAAAAGACAGAAACAAAGAGATTGAAGAGCAGAAATCAGTGAAACATCTCTGTGGGGGGTGTGAAAAAGGGGGGAGGAGGAGGAGGAGAGGAGAGATCAGCAGAAGACAGAAACTTGTTTACGAATGTCAGAAAAGACCATTATAATTGTGAGATGTTCTTGTCTTGTTTACTTTTCTTGTTTTCTTGGTTTTCTTACCCTTCATAGAGGACATTTTATAGCCTGCTTGTCTACAAAAAGTGTGCTTTGGGGAGAGGCATGTTCCCACTGTTGGCATCGCTGGTGGCCAAAAGTATCACCCTGCTGTGGGAGATCTGTGCTATGCTCTTAGGCAAAAGGGCCAGTGATGCTCATCCACATCACTGTCATCACAGTGAGAGTAGATGAGTGAGTGAGTGAGAGAGTGAGAGAGTGAGAGTAAGTGGGTGAGTGGGTGAGTGGGTGAGTGAGTGAGTGAGTGAGTGAGAGAGTGAGAGAGTGAGAGTAAGTGGGTGAGTGAGAGAGTGGGTGAGTGGGTGAGTGAGTGAGTGAGTGAGTGAGTGAGTGACAGACAGACAGACAGACAGACAGAGACCTGTGCGTTGTCTGACCACCTTCTCTGCATGCGCTGGTCTGATGCAGAGCCTCTTTGCATGATGGTGGTTCTGCATAGCGGAGTCTGATAAGCTAATGGCGTGTGCGCTCAACGCTACCTTAACACTGAGCGCTACCTTAACGTTGAGATCAGCTCTCCTTGCGTCTCAGCCTGCTTTTAGGACACCTGCTTTCTGTTTCCACATTAAATCACTAACCAGAGACTGCTTACACAGAGACAGGGTTCGCAGTTTAACCAGCCGCTTTAATTGTGTAATTATACGGAAAATAAAACCCAAAACCACGCACAACCGAGCTACCAGCTGTAGCTTTCCGGTATCCGGTAGTGTGAACACCACTGCTACTGCTTCGGCCTGTGTCGTTAATTGGCTGGACGAATGTCTCCTTCCTCTTTTTAGAGAGCTGAGGGTTTAAGGAGAGGATGGAGAAGACTTTGGGCTTCTACGTTCCAGGAGCAGGGCTCATTGACCATAATGCTATTCTGTTCCAGTTAAGCATTAGCCTCATTGGTGTAAAATCCAAGCCCAACATTGCTGTAATTGGTACTCTCCTTTCTCCTGTTTCAGAAAGATCTTTATTTTGGGAGAGTGGGCTGTACGGCCAGACAGATACCATTTGGAGAAAAAAAGAGGCTTAAAAGGGGATGGAAATGTATCCCTGATAACATTTTGCTAATCCCAGAATGCATCACTCTCACGCTGAACCTGAAATGTGGAGGTTTTTTTTTTTTGTTTTTTTTTTTAGAAAGATGAGAGGTGAAAAAGATAAACAAATTATCAGGCCAGGAAACAGCGTTCGCTTGCCCTGGCTTTTTTGATCTGGTGGCTCCCAGGGGTTTAAACCAATCCCCGGGCTATCTCTCCTAATCCCTCATCCGGTGCCAGCTTGGTTACCTCTAGCAACCCAATGTTTGATGGATAATCCATCAATGAATGTGAGTCATTCTTTTTAAAAGCTATTTACAAATAAATGGTGGCATTAGGTCTGGTGGCTGTATTATTTTTAGACTGTGGATGAAGAACAACAAGTAGGGTGTATAAATTTGGATTATAGGGGATGGGGTGTTGAACAAGGAACTTTTGAGTTGTGTTTGAAAGATAACGGCAGTTTCGTCTTGCTACATTAGCTGGGGAAGGTCATTCCAACTTTGGGAGCCCTGAAACCAAATCCCTCTGCACTTCTCTGTAGACTCAGGGGGCTGGTCCTGGATAGCTGTAAATGGTCTGCAGTAGAAGGGTTTGCGGAATTGGCCATCGATCCTCCAGGGAGAGGTGACTGTGCAGATTTAGGCTAATGAAACTGAAGCACAAGGCTGTTCCCAGGGCCTTTGGCAGCCAGGGGGCGCTGTTCTCAGTTACGGAGCCACCCTGTTCTGCAGTCTGGATCTGCCAGTGTATTCAGGAGGGGGGCAGGGGTGAGTAGAAGAGCGTTTTGTGAGTGGGGGAGATGGTGGTTGTAATTTGTTTTATTTTAGCTTCTATAATGAAGGTGACTTTTTTTGTTTCATGTGTCCAGTGGGATTTTGGAATGGCCTTGTGGTTCTAGAATGTGCTCACAATTCTGGAACTTGCTCAGGGACGTGGAATGCACACATCACGCATTGCAGTTGGGCATTATTTGTTTGGTAGGCGCATAAGTGATTGTGTTTAATGTTCTGATACGGTATCTGTGTGGGCTGTAGGAAAGGCACAGCTGCGCCTGTTTCAGGGTTCTGACGGTGTGTGCGTGTGTGTGTGTGTGTGTCTCAATGTCAAGGTTTGAGATAACACTGCCTTTATCTTGGCCTTTATCTGAACGCGGACCGTGGCAGTGGGCGGGCCTTTGAGGCAGTTGACCAATGGTGAGGGAGGCCTTGGTTTTGAAAGGGCGTGTCACTGAAGCTGCAGCCACTGGTGACGTGGCACAGCTGGTGCAGCAGTGCGGATATCTGAGTTAACCAAATAGCCCAGACAGCGCCCCACAGGCAGACACAGGCCGACTGGGCCCGGGGGAAAAAAAAAAAAAAAAAAAAACATTCAATTTGAACATCATTCCCCATTCATTAATGCCAAGTACCCTGTCCTGTCTGCCTTCTGCTGTCCTTCTGGGAAGACACCCAGGGACCCACAACCCCCCCCCAAACCCCCCCACCCCCCACCCCCCCCCCCCGTTGAGTCTGCACCAACACTGACTCATACCTGGTGATGACAGTCCCTTAGTTGCTATGGGAATCATTATGGTCGTACATGGAAAGAACCAGAATTTGTTGCTCTTGCTGTTTGTTGGCCCTGACAGAAACTGAATAAACTGCATTTGCATGTTTTGCTGACGTGATGCAGGCTTCATAAGCTTTCCTCTTCGCACACGCAGCTGGGCTTCTGTGTTCCCTTAGCTTAGGTGCACCAAATGGAGCATCAAACAGAGAACTGAACAAACTGAAATTGTGAAACAGCCCGAATCATCACGGGGCAATTTCGCAAGTTTTACAGTTTCACCCGGCTTTATTGCGGCTTGGCGCTCCTTTTAACAGTGTTTGACAGAACCTTTCATGTGTGTGTTACGGAAACCGCTGCGTTCCCATTGGTCAGCAGGCTCATGAACACGGCCACCTGGCGACCTGCTTTTTGCCGGACTCCGATGACCCGAAAAGCACCAAATAAATAAATGAGTGAATGAATGAATGAATGAATGAAGACAGGCAGAAATGAGGCCGCGTGGATGCTGAAGAGGTGCGTTGGACTGGAGGGATGAAGAGGAAGAGGCTGCCATACCTGCAGCCTCCTCTTCAGTGAAGTGCCGACCCACGACTCTTTGAGCCTGGGGGCCAAGGGCAGGCCGGAGAGCCCGGTTTCAGTCCAGAGAAGCGGAATTACGTAAACGTTCGTGGGTTTTGGGATGCGTCCCAGTTTAACGGAAAACGATGTTGTCTGAAAAGTGTTTCTCGGTGTTGCCCGAGGAGTGTGCTTTAGAAACTTGCGCCCTCTGCTCAGTCGTCCAGTCATGTAACTGTTTTCATAAGCGATGAGATTTCGAATATAACAGGTTTTTTTTCCCCTCATTTTTCCAAGCAATGCTGAGAAACTATTATCGGAAAATAAAAAATATTTGCCACTATAGCCAGTTCTGACCTTTTAAAAAAATATATCTATGTAAAATTTAATTTGCAGTGCGACTGACTTAATTAGTACAGTGTCCTGCTTGCTTTGGCAACATTCTGTTACTAATTTATTTCATTTTTTTTTCTATTTAAATTTGCTTCATTGCCATGACAAACACTCATTCATGTTATCAAAGCATATGACAGAAACAGATAATACGAATTTGCAAAGTGAAATGATTAAATTTTGTAATGCATTAAAACAATTCAGTAAAAATAGCATTATGCTATAAATGTTACTATAAATATATTAATATCAATGCATTAATAATAAATCAGTCAAACACAAAACAGTATGTTTGTAAATTACAAAACAGTATGTTTGAAGCACAAACACAACCAAAATCTCTGGCCCTTATGAATGTATCACTCTTTCTTCTCTTACTCCATAATGCCACCCCTCTCAAACTCAGACTGAAGCCTGGGTTTTTACTTTTGTTATCCAATTGACATGCCTTCACTATAAGCCTTGTTTTAATGTTGGTTACATAAACACAACTACTAACACACACACACACACCTGAAAAACCTGATTTAAAAAAAAAAAAAAAATTGATTTATTGCGACATCCACGGCACAGTAATCATCATTAGCCTCATTATCATCAATGTCATTATCTTTGTCATTATCATTTTAAACATCCTTAATCAGCAGTCTCATTATCTTTGTCATCGTTATCGTTAAGCTCCGATGATGTAGTGCCTCGTCTTCCACGCCGGGCGCAGCTAGCTGCGTGTTACAAAGTACTTACCCCCGAATTGCTTTAGCGAATATCCAGTTGTGTAAATGCATTGTATGTTATTAAACATAAACTGTGTAAGTCAGTCTCAAATGAAGCATCTGCAAAATACCCAAAATATAAAAGTAAATGCTACAATATTTATTAAAGGGCATGTATTCTGGCCACCTGCTCTTATTTTGTATTTTTTGTTTGTCCTGCTTTTAAACACACATTTTTTTTAAGCATTTCCTGTATTGCATATGTTGTCATGGTAATATATACATGTATTGTGAGGTACTGAGCGCACACTGTTATAAGAACCGTAAGTACTGTATGAATACAGTTCATTAAATGGTAAATGGTAAATGGACTGCATTTATATAGCGCTTTTATCCAAAGCGCTTTACAATTGATGCCTTTGATTCACACACACATTCACACACCAACGGTGAAAGGCTGCCATGCAAGGTACCAGTCAGCTCGTTGGGAGCAATTAGGGGGGTTAGGTGTCTTGCTCAGGGACACTTCGACACGCCCAGGGCGGGGGATCGAACCGGCAACCCTCGGACTGCCAGACAAACGCTCTCACCTCCTGAGCCCCTGTCGCCCCCATTATGAACTGTATTATTATGTGGATAAGGTGGTATTACGGTCCCTGCTGCAGGAATGAGTGAGTGAATCTGTCTGTCTGTCTGTCTGTCTGTCCATCCCTCAGCAGACAAGTGTCCCGGCAGTCTGGACTGTGCCCGTGAGAAACGCCACTTCTGCCCGCCAGGCTCCACCCACTGCGGCCCGTGCCTCACCCCATTGGAGGAGAATGAGGAAGGGCAGTGCGTGGTCAGGAAGAGGCACGCCCATTCGGGTACGTACCTGGTAGCATGCGCGTTCTTTCCTTTCTTTTTCTGCTGCTCTTAAGCGAGAAATTTGTTCAGGGTTCCCATGGAAATTTCCATGGAAAAATCCCAGGAAACGTGGTCAGGATTCAACAATGATGCTCGCCCAGGGCAAGTAAAACCATATGTTGGGCTAGTAAAAACGCTTAGTCAGCTGCCCAGGTTTAGAAGCATGAAATGCTGACCAATCACAGAATCAGATACAGCGGTACTGTGGACTCTTAACCATGCCATATTAGTTCATATGGTCTCTCATCGCATTTTAAGAGAAGCTAAAATGATAAAGCGAGTGAGTGAACTCACATTCAGCACAGGAAACATTAACGCTTGGCATTTCACTTCTTTTTCGCAGGAGTTAATTAACATTTGTCGCTGTTTTTTTGTTGACTCTGTTCATTAACTGAGCCAATGTTTGTATAATGTGCTGTCTCCACTGATTACTGTGACGTTGACATTGTCATCTAGCTGTCTGTTACTGTCCGTCACACCTATTTACATAGATGGTTCATTCTCGTTTGTAGCAGATTCACTTCCAAAACCGGATGCTTAATTTCAGATGAATGCTTCATCTAATGATGATTTCTAATGTTTTTTTTTTCTCTAATGGCAACCGACAAATAACAAGTTTGTTAAATGTTATGCCAGAAGGTTTAATATTTTTTTAAACGTACTTGTAACATGTCACCGGGCAAGATTTCTTACATGGAGGGGAATATCCCCCAAGAGTTACACATTGTAAAGCAGGGGCCCTGTGTCAGCACCATTTTGCCCTTAGTCCCGCCTTCTTACCATCTCCCCATCCAATCAGACATCACAGAGTCTCGGAGTTCTATGCATTGAAAGTAAACAATGTTCCACTGGTACCATTTAGAGTAAGGCACAGTGTTTTTGAGTCATCGATTTGGCTTTCAGGGGACTGACTTTAATTAAAGCAAACGACTTGTACGCTTTATTTTTTAAGTGCTTTTCATTTATCCAAATTGCTGTACAGAGCACAAACTGCTCAGAATGACTTTAGGGGGCCCAGTCATCCCCTGCTCTCCGTAAAACAAAATGGAAACAACAAAAAAAATCAAAACCTGCAATGTCTTTAAACCAAGGCTGAAAGCTGAAGTGCAGACGTTAATTTGGTGACGTTTGAACTGGATGAAGGAGGACGAAAGGCTCTTTAACGGAGTTAGAGGAGGGTTTGGGTTAGAGAAGGGTGAACTCTTCATTAGGAGGTGGTTGCGTGGGTGTGTTATGTTTTCAGAAACCTTTATTTGAGCAGGAAGTCTCGTGAGGCAGCGAGTCTCTTTAACAGGAGAGGCTTGGTTTAGAGGGCCGGTCAGTACGCACGGAATCTGTGTGCAGTGACGGACACCCGATATCTCCTTCATCATCGTCGTCATCGTCGCCGCTGTCGTCGGTCTGCCTGTCCTGGCGTGTGCCGTCGGTTCCGTTGCTGTTCTGTTAACGAGGCTGTAATCAAACTGCTGGCTGTTAACTGGACTCATTTAGCTTCGCTGACGGTGCTGTGAGCAGGAGGAAATGATGTCGTCCCCCCCCACACAGTGCACGACACAGAGCCACCGCGGCAGGGTGACACATTACGACCGTATGGCTGTCTACGCCTATCGCTCGTCTTCTCTTTCTTTCTCTCTTTCGGTTCGGTATATCAGCGCTGATGGGATGGTTGGATGCGTACAGTTCTCTCTTCCCCCTCCTCCCTTTCCCTCCCTCCCTCCCTAGATTAATAATTCAGAACTGAAGGACAGGCTGAGCACTGATGACTAAGGACTGAATGAAATCGGACTGAGAGAGAGAAATGGAAGAATTATGAGAGGGCCAAAATAAGAACTGTGTGCGTGTGTGTGTGTGCGTGTGTATACTAATGTGTGTGTGCATGTATATACAGTGTGCGTGCGTGTGTTGTGTTTGTGTGTGTGTGTGTGTGTGTGTGTGTGTGTATGTATGTATGTATGTACTGTGTGTATGCGTGTGCAAGTGTGTGTGTGTGTGTGTGTGTGTGTGTGTGTATGTATGTATGTACTGTGTGTATGCGTGTGCAAGTGTGTGTGTGTGTGTGTGTGTGTGTGTGTATGTATTTCCAGTGTATGCATGTGTGTGTGTGTGTGTGTATGTATGTATGTACTGTGTGTATGCGTGTGCAAGTGTGTGTGTGTGTGTGTGTGTGTGTGTGTATGTATTTCCAGTGTATGCATGTGTGTGTGTGTATGTACTGTGTGTGTGTTGTGTATGTGTGTGTGTGTGTGTATGTATTTCCAGTGTATGTACTGTGTGTGTGTTGTGTGTGTGTGTGTGTCCAGTGTATGTGTGTGTGTGTGTGTGTGTGTGTGTGTGTGTGTATGTATTTCCAGTGTGTGTGTGTGTGTGTGTGTGTGTATGTACTGTGTGTGTGTGTGTGTGTGTGTATGTATTTCCAGTGTATGTGTGTGTGTGTGTGTGTGTGTGTGTGTATGTACTGTGTGTGTGTGTGTGTGTGTGTGTATGTTCCAGTGTATGCATGTGTGTGTGTGTGTGCCTTGCCTCGAAGCTCTCTGAGCCCTGGCCCTTTAAGCCTGTGCTTTCAGGCCACACAGCTCTGACTGTGACATCACAGAGCCCAGCTGAGGCAGCAGTGACACTCTGTGAGCTGGCTGTGTGTGCTGTGACATCACAGAGCCCAGCTGAGGCAGCAGTGACACTCTGTGAGCTGGCTGTGTGTGCTGTGACATCACAGAGCCCAGCTGAGGCAGCAGTGACACTCTGTGAGCTGGCTGTGTGTGCTGCTGACATCACAGAGCCCAGCTGAGGCAGTGACACTCTGTGAGCTGGCTGTGTGTGCTGTGACATCACAGAGCCCAGCTGAGGCAGCAGTGACACTCTGTGAGCTGGCTGTGTGTGCTGTGACATCACAGAGCCCAGCTGAGGCAGCAGTGACACTCTGTGAGCTGGCTGTGTGTGCTGTGACATCACAGAGCCCAGCTGAGGCAGCAGTGACACTCCGTGAGCTGTAGCTGTGTGCTGTGACATCACAGAGCCCAGCTGAGGCAGCAGTGACACTCTGTGAGCTGCAGCTGTGTACTGTGATGTGCTCAGTACACACTGTGCAGATGTGCAGGGGCTCCTGGCTTAGCTGAGTCACATGGCCCGAGGCATGCCACGCCTCTGATCCGTGTGTCACAGCTCAGGCACCCAGAAGGCTGGCCCTTCGTCCCAGTGGACAGATGGATGCGTAAGACACAGGCGTGACACTGTGTGTGATACAGGAGCCTGCATTCAGGGACTGGGTTTAATACACTCATGTACGTTTCCGTGTTCTGTAGTGATTATTGTAGTCCTGGTTTATAGGTTACAGTTTCAGTGTGTGGCTGTGGGTGACTCATTATCACACATGCACTTATGCACACACACACACATTGTGTACACATGCACACACATTGTACACACATGCATATACATTGCATATGCACACACACACATCCTGTATATATATGCACACACACACCCACATACTGTATATATACACAACCACACACACACTGACTGTATATACACACGCACACTCCTACACACACGCACACATACACATGCAGACACACGCACACATACACACACACATGCATATTGAATATACACACATGCACACACAGCATGCACACACACACATACACACATGCACACATACATACACACGCACACACACATGCGCACATGCACACATACATACACACACGCGCGCGCGCACACATGCACACACGCACACATACATACACACAAGCACACACACGCTGACTGTGTATACACACGCACACACACGCACACTGAATATACACACACTCACAGCACCCACACACACACACACACATGCACACTGTATAA
>CM045896.1:4840000-4897500 GCA_025169545.1 Anguilla japonica | reverse complement strand
TCTGTTTGTGACAGCAAAAATCCGTACACCCCACCCCCAAACCAGCCAGAGATCTTCGGAACCAAAGTTTTTCATAACAAACCTCCCTGTGGTCAAAATGCAATGGCCGCTAACAAATTCAACTGAGCTCTGTCTCAATATGAGATGAAGCCCCTCCCCTATTACACAATTTACCACCATGTTCTGCCATGAGTGTGTCCTATAAAAAAAAAGCTCCTTTTAAAAATGCATCATTTTTTTTTTAGAATTTAAACTTTCATGGGCTGCTGGGTGGCTCAGTAGGCAGCATGGATGAGCCCCTGTCTCGGGTTGAATCTGGACCGTGCCGGTGCTGACTGGCTGGCAGTGTGATCACATGGCCCGGGGGTACAGGAGGGCACAGTCACTTAGGGGTCTGTGTTTCATCGCTCTCCAGTGACCTCCGCTGGCCGAGTGGGCATTTGCGGGCAGCTTGCCGCACATGGCAAGTCTTCCTCTGACTCCAATCTGTGAGCGCCTAGCAGCAGTCTGTGGTGTGAAGAGAAGCGGCTGGCAACACCATGTCAGGAGGCGACATAGCTCGGGTTGTTTGTCTGGCAGTCGGAGGGTTGCCGGTTCGATCCCCCACCCTGGGCGTGTCGAAGTGTCCCTGAGCAAGACACCTAACCCCTAATTGCTCCCAACGAGCTGATTGGTACCTTGCATGGCAGCCTTTCACCGTTGGTGTGTGAGCGTGTGTGTGTGAATGGGTGAATGAGAGGCATCAATTGTAAAGCATTTTGGATAAAGGCGCTATATAAATGCAGTCCATTTACCATTTACCACATGTTTCAGAGAACCGCAGATGTCTACGCCCTCCCGAAACAGCGGCGAATCGCGCATGAACGCGCCTGCAGCTGCAAACGGCTAGGTGGACATTCCAGATTAGGGTGGGAATACTGGAGACCCATGTTCAGCCCCAAGTTGGGTTTCAATATTTTAATAAAGAAAACATAATTTATTTACTACATTCCTTACCATTCCGGCTGTGGGATCAGTCAGAAAAATAGATTGTTCTTTCCTAAAAGAAAATAAATAAATACGCTATCAGCAGAGTAAATACAAATAATAAGACAAAGACAAGATGTCCATAAATAAAACTAAAGACAAACTCAAGGACAGGATACAGTGTTATTTGCATTCTGTCATAATAAATAACTATGGAAGGAGAAGATTTGTGGGGATGCATGTAAGTGTGTAGCTTGGCACTCTCATGCTACTTTGGGATCCTCAGTATTTCTTCTACCAAAACAAACTTAACCAGTGACAGTTGCTTTCTGGCTGTTTCTGTTTGAAACATGTCGGTACAAGAGAATGTCTGAAATGCGGAGTTAACTCTTAAGATACCATAAAAAAAAAAACCATATTGAAGTACACATTCTGCACAGAAACATTAGGCAGGAGAGATAAAGAAGTCAACATTTAAGGGCTGCCTCCTCACACACACACACATGCACACAGCTATACATACATGCCAGACCAGATACACACACTCACATGCTCTATGAGTGTGTTCACCTATAATTCCATGTGGATTATTGTGATTTTAAAATATAGCAAATTTTCTCCTGTCCTGTCATCTTCTATTACTGTAGAGCAGGGGTGCACAACTCCGGTCCTGGAGGGCGATCTGCGTGCTGGTTTTTGTTCCAACCGATTACCATTTCTTACAGCTCTATAAACTACGCTGCTTCACTCCTGCACTTGAGCACAGTGAAATCTGGGATAAACTGGCAGACCATGACTCTAGCTGTTGCTTATACACATGTCAGATCAAGGTATGATTGGGCCAGTTCAATAAATGTTGGGAAATGTTGGCACAAAATCCTGAAATGGATTGGGCCTTGTTGTGCACCCCTGCTGTAGAGGGATTCCCTCTGTTACCAACCAAAGCTTTCTGTGGGCCAAGAGTTGTGCGATTGTTAGGAACCCCTCCAAATGTAGTTTTCTTTCTTTAAAATCATGGGGGGGGCGGAGAAATCTAATGGGATTCAGAGTAATTCACAGTAAAATCTAATGGGATTCAATGATAGTTGGGACGTTTTAAAGCAAGTATGGTTGATTATCTTGAAAATATGTCCAGGAGTCAATGTTAGGTGGGGGATTTTGCTTAATATTTTGGAGGAATAAATCCCAGGCATTTGGGATGTGCGTATGGGCCTTTAAAGTGCTCCCATTGGCACATGTAGCTGTATTTTTGGGGGAGCAGTTAAGGGGGCGGGTTCCAGCTGATCTGGCCGCGGGCCGTTAAAGGCTATTGTCCCGCCTGAGAGCAGGGGGGGGGCTGCTTGTGGGTCAAGGTAGGCAGACGGCTCCCAAATCGCAGTTGTCCCGGGACAACAGTTTTCCTGAGAGCTGCGACCGTCCTTGTTACCATGGCGAAACCGTGGGACGGGCCCGGTGAACTGGTCCTGCAAGTGCTGATTGGAATTCTACTGCTTTGTGTGGTGGTGGTCATGGGGGGTGGGTAGGGGGGGGGGGGGGTGGCAGAGGTGCTACAGCTGAAAATCAGGACAGACTGGGTCTGGGTCATGGTATGGGAGATACCATTAACTGCATGGAAATGTACGTGTAGGTATATATTTTTATTATTTTTAAACCCCAACTCACCCCCCCCCCCCCCCCCCCCCCCCCCCCCCCCCCCATCCCCACCCTCACACTGCCCCACCCCACCCCCCATCTGGCTGTAGAAGGAATGATGTGATGAATTGGCCCAGCAATTGATGTCAATGGTTCTCAGCCATTTAGGAGACATTAAACAGAGACTAGGTTTTGGGGAGGGTGGGGGGGCAGTGTACGAACAGGTCTGAGAAATGGTGGTTTGGGAGGCATTAGGGGTGGGGGCAGTCACCTGACTTGAGGAGAAAATGAACTAATGGGGCAGATTTTTGGAGGGGGGTCACCGACATTGAACCCCTTAACTTTTAACTGCTGGTTTTGCTGGGATGTGATGTCGTATGCACTTTGGAGATATGCAGATTGTAGGGGGCTGTTGAACTGTAGACTTGGGGGAGAGTGTAAAGTGGACTCAAACATTATGATAAAATAAAAGCATTTATATTACATTCAAAGCTGTGGGTGTTTTTTTGTTTCATTTTTTGATATTTGGAACATCCACTTGATTCAGATCTATCTCTAGAGCATCAGGAAAGGTAAGTTGCAGGTGGTAAGATTGGTTTGCATTAAAACTCCTGCAATTTCATTGGTTCCAGAAAGTTCTATTTATTGACTGATGAAGACATCAGCTGATTATTGCAGTGATGTTTCTTCACATAAAAATTTTTTTTTTTTTTTTTTTTTTAAAAAACTGTCCCTGTCCAAAACTGAGCATTTACCCTAAGGAAAAAATAATACTTTAATTATTAGTCAGTTGATTGAATCCAAACCATGAAATCCTCAAACTAATTCCCCTTTGGTCACCTTTTGCTGAGCCTGAACAGATTAATTGTCTTACGTCTTTCCTCATAACTTTTATATTTCATATCTGGAACCAATTTAGTTGCCCTTCTGTGTACTTTGTTCAGTGCAATGTAAAGATTGAACACAGCTGCCTCCCTTGACCCAGCCCAGCCCACCTGCCTCTGCAGCACAGTGAAATAAGCAGGTCAGTTTATGGCCCTTACTTGCCGGGTCATCCCTGAAGTGGGTGGCGGGTGAGTGAGTTATTGCCGTCTGTACGTCTAGCCTCCTTTGTTTACCGAAAGGACTTTTGCCAGCTTGGGCTTCTGCATCAGAGCCTACCTCTATTCCTCCAGAGCAACAGGCCACAGAGTGTTCCGTCTCTGCATCTGGGCGATTCTACAAGGTTTTTTTTTTTTTCACAGAGTTGTTAATACATGGGACAAATTACCAAGGGGCTCAAAACAGAATCTGAGTCTGTCGGGGTGTTTAAAAGTCCAGGCTTGCCCGGATGCATGTACAGCAAAGTGTTCACCCATGATGGATGAATGACTTGTCCTGATCCTTAAACATCCTTATGTTCATATGAATAATAAGTATTTATGAAAGTTTTTGTGTTTGATAATTTATCTGACACATCTGAACAAGATCTGTTTCCCCATGATCTCTGTCTCACGCTGTATATTTCCCAGTGGAAATTCAATTCTAACAGAGTTGAGTATAAAATGGATAAAGTGTACTGTATCCAAGTAAAATGCAGTGTAACAGATTAGATTTTTTACACCAACATTACAGGTATTTGCTGTGATCAAGGCCAAAAGCATACCAGAGTGAGTAAATCCTAAAATATATGTAATATGTGTCCTCTTGTTCACCTCGTCAAACATAGATATGCTTGAGTTGTAATATATTTCCGCTGCCATATTTTATATTAGCAATTTTGAGAAAATGCATATTAAATAAATATTGAAAAAATATCCTTAACTGAGTTTCCACTTCCCTTGTGGCATTCAAATGAACTCATATTTTGGCTAGCCTGTGATACATTTTACCTGAAACACAGGTAAAATGTATTTTTCCCTCATGCCTAGCTAACTAATTCTCATCCTAATCTGACAAGCATAATGCGACTGTCTCCACTACGGAAGGTTATAGACCTCTTTGCTTGCATGTATCAATCAATCAAAGTTCAATTCATCTGAACTAACAAGTTATGTAATTAATATCCACTTGATTTCTTCTCACAGCAGGAACTTTTTGGAATCACATGCTGCACAAGTTAAGGGAATTTTTATTGTTCAGATATAAGACAGTAGTCGGTCACAAGAGCGAAAAATGAAGGCGAGCTTTAAGACAAGATCTAAAGACATCTGGCTTTCTGACTAATCTCTTCCACCCCCCCCCCCCCCCCCCCCCCCCCCCCCACCCCTTCCCAATCCCACAATCCTCTCTGAAACCTTGACTGTACACTTTCTCCCCAAGAGTGTCTGCGCTTTGCATGACAATCCTCAAGTCCACGGAGCAGCACAAAGCCTGTGTGTGGGTTTGATGTCTTTTAAGTCTTTAGAGTGACTCCCTGGGCCTGCAGTGTCCCCTGTGCCTGTCTTTGTGACTGGGACTCACAGGGAATAGGGGCAGGGAGCGAAGGATGTCTTTATTTGGATCAAGTTGGGGCAGAGTGTGTTTGACGATGGGGGGGGGGGGGGGGGGGGGGGGGGGGGGGGGGGGGGGGGGATTGGCTTGACGTTGTGTTGGTGGGGTTTTTTTTTTGGGAGGGGGGTTTGGGGTGGTAAAGGGGTATTAGAGGGATTAGAATTAGAACTTTGGTAGATCACAGGTATCCTCTGTCTTTCAATTTCAGTGATTTCACTTATCTGTACTGGCATGAGAAACACACACTTAGCATATATGTAATACAAAAAAAATCAGACGGCAATGACTGGAATGACAAAAAACAATGGAGAATGTAGGCATATAAATCTTAGCTAATTATTTTTTCCTCCACATATTACTTTATTTTGTACAACTGTATCTTGTACTATTCTGTCTATTACCTATTGTTGCTATGTTATGGGCCTACTCTCTGTTGAACATCTGGATTCATGTCTAACATCTGCCTCAATTTCCTATGGGGGCAACTATGGGTGGTTATAGCATAAAGTGACTGTGACTAAGCGTATGCTGAAAACGGGCCTTTTGCTGAAACTGAAACTGTGATGGCCACGGTGTGCGTTTCGAAGCAGAGGGGGTGGCAATCAAAGAGTTGCGACTTATTGTTCGGATCTGAAAGGAAGCTAATGGCCGGCCATCGTTTCTCGGGGCCCCCAATCCACGGGGAGCCCCGGGGCCCAGCCACACAATGACTCCCCGTTGGCGCCCCGCAGCGTGTCTTCCTGCCGCAATCTGTGGCGAACAAGCCGCTGGGGGTCGGGGAAAAAAAAAAAGGGGGGGGGGGGGGGGGGTGTGTCTTCACAGCCTCTACCCTCTGCGTGCAAGCACCGGGAAAAATTCAAAGTCAGACGCGTCCTTCTCAGCCGGGCGAATTTCTTTTACAAGTCTTATGTTATTATCACTAAGTGTAAAAATCGGTCATATTTCAACACAGATCTTAAGCTTAAAAAAAAAATAGCGTTTCATTTCAGTGCTTTAGTGTAAAACGTAGATGTCTTCGGAAAACTCTGCTTTTTTAAGAGAGTTTCAAAAATACTGTTCGTGGATCCTTGCTACCTCGTGCCCTTTTTTCCTAAATAAATCCTGGGCTAAATAAATCAAATTTGCAATGAGGTGTATTACAGTGTCTGCAAACTCTTGACGCGCTTTCCACTTTTTCACACATGTTTCAGAAACACGAGCCATTCTCAGTTGACACAGATAGCCGTGAAATGACAACCCATTTAAACACCCCCCCTGTGCCCCAAGAACACAAGCGCGAGGCGCAGGACACACAGATCAACTCAACTGTTTCAGACTAAATTCAAATGCAAGCTTTTAACCACGCTCTTCCAAGCCAACAAGCCTTGGAAGCGATAATTATAATGATTACTATGGTGTTTTGTAAGGTTGTGTTAAATTAAATATATGTTGCGTTCACTGTACCTAATTTGACCCACGTCTACAGACCAGTGGTGGCAGTGACTATATATACTATATGGAATGCAAAAATGGCTTAAGGTTTTATTTTTGTTCAAGTCCTTGAACAAAAGGGCCTGGAGGCGCTGCTGCTGTCTGGAGAAGGGTCATTTAAATCAAGAGCCTCAGCAAAATCCGACTGTAAAACTATAAACTGCATTGGTTCGCCATTGACACTAACCATCACTAGCCCCCAATAAAGACGTTTCCAAGCAAATTATAAATCTGTTCCAGTATTTTCTTGAAATATGAAGAGATGGCGCAGACCACACGATATAAAATACTGTTTTTAACAGCAGTCAAAAGTTGTTGGCCAACTCTTACGCTGCCAAATGCAACTAATTAGCTATGCTACACCAAGCAGCCAAAATAACAAGTACACTGACAAAGTGTAATAGACAACAATAAACAAACGCTAAGTCGGAGGTTTTATTTTTAGCTGTTAAATTATTTTGGTAGGCTTTTGATCCAGAACCTAATTATTTGCATTGTCACATCGAAGCTACACTTGCCAACTGTGGCCTTGAAATTTCATACATAGTCAAGTGTGTTTTTGTCTATGCGTATGCTAATCACTGTGGATTTTAATATCAAGGACAACTAATTAAGACTGAATAATTTCAACAAACTGCGCCGTTATGACCAACACATTTAATATGCACTGACACCGTTGTCTTGAATATTTATTTGAAGCTACTGTATTTAGCAATGCAAACATATAACGGAAAAGACACAAACCAATCAATAAACACCTATTGTGAACGGTGGCCGAATCATCCTTGCGGTGAGGGTGCGTCTAGCAGCCATTTGCAATATTATAAATATATACAAACAAATTGTAGTGACAAAATTAATTTAAAGTCAATTTCCAAAGCTCGCTGCTGGACATAGCCAGGGAACTGATCAACAGTCGATAATAATAGTACAAAAAGTAAAACGTTTGGGGACGTTAGTCAAAATACTAATAAAAAAGGCTATTAAGTGGGTAATATATCTTGGACTTCCAACCCAAATGTCGACGTGACAAAAAGACACCCTCCCACCCCACCCTCCCCTAAGTACAGACGCCCAATGAAACAAATCAAGTTCATTCACAAAATCACCATCAGCTGGGGGCTATTGTCTTGTGCGACCAATGAGAATGGAGGAACCTAAATCGACACACCGGCCTCCAGAAACAACTGATTAAGAAACGCTGTGTAACTAAATTGTCTGGGCAGACTTTGGAGTGGGGCTGAGAAGTATTTTGCTGTTGGCGGTGAACCTTGGATTAAATTGATGGCCTTCTCACGAAGAGACGACAATTGCTCACATTTCCATACAAGCGAGTTTCGAGAGAGAAGGTGACCAGGAACTTTCTGAACGGGGGTTCACGCTTCGAGGAAGTTGCCACTGCAATATAGCTGTAATTGAACAACGGACTGTATAGGCTATATGTAAACATTGTGCTAGCTGTTCAACTGATTGCCTAATTCGGTCGTGCATTAACTTAAATCGTAATGAAAAGTGTCATTCTGTGTGATTAGCGAGAACAGGAGTTTAATATAATTAATTGGAACTGCAAAATCATGTCTGACCGACCTCTAAGTCCAATTTCGGAGTGTACTAGAGGACCTTACGAAGCAAGTAGGGCGATGTATTCGCAAGTTTTCGGTCAGGAATCTATCGGTGGTGCTTCGCTGCAGTTTCCTCACGGCATGTTACAAGACTCGGGTCTTCTCTTCAACAAATCGTCATACAGTGGGATCGCTCCGCCACCACCGCAACCGTTTTTCCCGTTTTCCGCCGTCGGGGGGGAGTACAGGCACTCTGAGATCCAAGCGAGTGACCCGGGTCAGCCGCGGCCATGGTATCCGTTCGCCGCTCCCGAGTACACGGGCCAGGTAGCGGGGTCAACCACCGCCGCTCAACCCTCCAACCTCAGCCCCCCGATAGCAGAAACGAGAGAACAGATTAAGATACCCGAAATAAAGACCGAGAAGGACGTGAACGAGTATCCCATAGAAACCAAGCTTCCGTCGCAGTTTCCCCCTCCACCGGCCTCCACCATGGCCCACGGCGTCTACTATTCGACCCCATGGAACCCGTCTTTCTGGCCGAGTCTGGCTCCCATTGCGGCCTCAAACAATTCTGTCCCCGCTCCGCCGACATCAGCTGCATCCTCTCCTTCTCTGTCGCCCTCACCCCCCAGCAATGGGTACCAGGGTGCAAGCTTTTTTCCGGCGGGTACCACACAAGAGATCCCCGCCACTCAGCTGCCGAACGGCAACACCAGGAGTAGCGGCTCGTCTAGCGGCGGAGCTAGTGATTCGGAAGACGAGGTAAGGTTACATGTTATGCATCCTTTTGCAAAAAAAACTGTTGCGCACTGAAAAAGTATGCTATGTTTACGAGGTAGACAGTCCCAGTTGCTAATTTACAAGCTGTGCTGTGGCATTTGGTGAACCCCAGATGTTTTTGCGCAATTTTGGCTGAATTGACTTGGCCTAACTATTCAAACCTGTTTTTTTAAATTTTATTTTTATCTTGCGTATTTGTAGGAAAACCTTTCCACTGAGGAGCTGGAACAGTTTGCCAAGGAGCTGAAGCACAAACGGATCACGCTGGGCTTCACGCAGGCTGACGTCGGGCTCGCACTGGGAAACCTCTACGGTCAGTCCGGCGGCCCATGGCCTCCAAATGCTCCGTTATTCTTACTTCCGACCGGTTGTGTCACGCTCGCGTGTATAATGTGCGCAAAGACCTGTCACTGTCGTCCGCGGCTCAGCCCGTTTTACAGCCCGTCGCTTCCTTCATGATGACTAAAGGAAATGTCCATTTTGACTGCCTTAGATGGTAAAATGCTCTTATGCTGAATGATACTTTGTCTGCGGCATGTCAGTTGCCATGTTGGTGTACTCACTGATATTAGCTACCAAGAACGTGTACAAGTAGCCTGTGCATGTACACACGGTTCAGTTAAGATTGTTGAAAATGTTCAAGTTCTTGAATGAGTTTTGTCCTTAAATTTATTCTAACACAATGCAGGTTTGTCTCCATGTTTTTGCTGCTTTGACCTGGTGCCTTATCTTAATGGCATTTAGGATCCCACTGATTAAACCTGTCAGCCTAATTTAATTAAATGCACCCCAGTTCAAATTCAACTATTTGCATTCTGTAATACAGGAAATGTAAACTGTTTGTTTGCTGATCAAGTCTGGTATGTGAATCAGGATTTAAAAACCCTAGTGTGTGGCAAAAGCGGTGTTCTTGGCAATTTGTCTCAATTTTAGAATTCCTTTCCCAGACAGCTGCAGTTTAAACTTTGGTCAAAAGTTAGAATATTTTAGTCTATAAATCCCTATTAATCTTCACTCTTCTCTGCATTAGCTGTGTTCTGTGAATATAAATATTTATTCTTGGTAACCTCTGCCCACAGGGAAGATGTTCAGCCAGACCACCATCTGCCGGTTCGAGGCGCTGCAGCTGAGCTTTAAGAACATGTGCAAGTTGAAGCCTCTGCTCCAGAGGTGGCTGAACGAGGCAGAGACCTCGGACAACCCCCAGGACGTGAGTCTCCTTGTCCCCCCCTTCCCCACTGACGCAGTCGCACTGTCTCCAGCGTTTATGCTCAGGTCAAAGGCTGGTGAGAGGGGAACTGGGAAACCCATACAGGTTTCCCTGTTCCAAAGCTCACCTGAATATCAACAAGGGCCAATGGAGCAAGAGCCTGTTTTTGTGAATGATAAATATTCCAGTGCTGTGACTGAATTTTAAGTGCAGAATATCAAAAGGGGAAAAGCATGGCAATATTGAATCGACGTAAATCAAAGTGCACAATCGTTTGTCTGTATCAATTGTACAACAGCTGTTTAATTATGCACTGCACATTTCTACGAGATTTGTCAATTTGGTAACTGAACGATTACTAGTTGGACAATTTAAAGATGGCCAAGGGGAGTGCTCTTCCAGTGGTGGTTCATTGCCACAAGGATGACCGTGCACAGACATGTTCAGTTTTTGCTCCTGACTGGTCATTAAATGAAATGCTGTTTACGCACAGTTGCATGAGTGTTCAGAATTACAACTGCAATAATTCTTTAACAGCCACATGCACATGCCTGACATCAACATCAAATTCTGCAATTTAAATTGCAAGGATTTGCTATGAGACCCAAATTGATCGCGTATTTGACGTACTTTGCATGAGTGTTCAGAATTACAACTGCAATAATTCTTTAACAGCCACATGCACATGCCTGACATCAACATCAAATTCTGCAATTTAAATTGCAAGGATTTGCTATGAGACCCAAATTGATCGGGTATTTGACGTACTTTATCTACTCTAGTATCACATCTTTTGAACTGCATTGACTCTGGCCTTTAAGTGCTCAGTTATGGGGAAAAAATGGAACCTAAATTCACAGGAGAGTCCCATGGCTTGTTAATGATGCCCTCTAGTGGATAGCGTGTGTAGTGCAGGACAGGTCATTTTTCAGTATGGATACAAGCCCATATTCATAAAGTATCTAAACATCCTGGTTTATATCAGGTTTCACCTGTACATTAGATTAGCACTTGGTGATCAATCATAGCTGGCTGTGCAGGGCAGTGTGAGGAACCTCAACCAGAGCAGCACAGCGGCTATGACTACTAAATCCAGTGTGCCGTCCAATCTTGGATTAAATACTTTTGATTTAAAACGCCGGTGAAGTTTTAACTTTCTCCTGCTGATCTAAAAATTTAAGGAAATGTGACTCGAACCAAAACCTGTAATTGGATGAGACCATTATTTGGTGACAATGGATGTTCCTTACGAAACTGTTAATAATTAACAGGAATTTTGCTGGTGTTTATTGGGTGACAGTATTTGGTATGTTTATCCTGTGATTTTTGGAATCTGACATGTAAAAGTGTGAACACGCAAGTGTTGTGTGAGCTGACAGGCCCCCCCCCCCGTTTAAGTCTTGAACTTTTGTTGTTTTCTCCTCCTCAGATGTACAAGATGGAGCGCGTGTTTGTGGACAGCAGGAAGCGGAAGCGTCGGACCAGCCTGGAGGGAACGGTGCGCAGCGCTCTGGAGTCCTACTTCCTCAAGTGCCCCAAACCCAACACCCAGGAGATCACCCACATCTCTGACGACCTGGGACTGGAAAGAGACGTGAGTTACCCAGCACCTGCCCCCCACCCCCCACCCCCACCCCCACCCCCAGCACAGTGTCTGCGCAGTGTCCCCTCTCTCTTCCCCAGGCCCAAGTCTGCTGGTAAGATGGCGGAGGCGTTTAACCCGATGAGGTGTAACCCTGTGTGTGCGTGTGTGTGCGCCCCCTGCAGGTGGTGCGGGTGTGGTTCTGTAACCGGCGGCAGAAGGGGAAGAGGCTGGCCCTGCCCTTCGACGACGAGTGTGCGGAGGGGCCGTACTTCGACCCGACCGCGCCCATGCCCCACAACGTGGGGCCCGTCCCCCTCCCGCCCCAGACCTACCCCGGCCACCCCGGCCACCCCCTGCCCCCGAGCCTCTACGTGCCCCCCCTGCACAGGCCCGAAGTCTTTAAACAGGCCCTGCACCCGGGACTTGTGGGTCACCTGACCAGTTAAGCCACACCCCCCCCCCCCCCCCCCACACACCTTTGTCGGGACTGGGCTCTCCAGGGGGCAGGGCTGTTCGTTCTGCCCCCCCCCCCGCCCCTGTCTGGTCCCTGTCTGTTAGATGAGCAGATGACAGCACCCTGGATGGAACTTGCACCTCTCAGGCTGAACTTTGGCAGCTCACCGTATGGTGGGAGGGGGCAGACTGCAGGTAGACCCCCCCCCCCCCCCCCCCCCCCCCCCCCTTCTCCACCTGGACTCCCTTCTGTGGAGAGTGACTGAAACACCAACCCTCTCCAGGAAAATTTTCTTTTTTGAAACCCTCTTTTATTAGCCAGACTGTATTTTTGCACATTTGAAGTTGTGCCTCTTGCATCACAGTGCAGTTGTGTGGAGGGGTGGCTCTCTTCAGTGGTGCAGTCCTCTGGCTTTCTGTGAAATGCTGTCTGATCTTGCATCTCTGTCCTGCAGGGGGAGCACATTCTTATTCCCCCCCCACCCCTCACCCACCCCCAGAAACCTTCGTGTAAATGCCCAACGTTTTTAATGAAGCCATGAAATTTATTTCTTAAAATCTTTTAATTGTATATGCACTCAAATATTGCTTTGTATTAAGGGCTTGTGTCTTTGCTCGCCTTTTGGTGTCTGTAGGTGATATTTTGTTGTTCAAGTGTCATTTCATCACTTACCCGTGTGCATTTTGATGCGACTGTAGTGACAGAAGCGTCGACCATGGATTAGTGCGTACCCTTCTGATACCAGCGTCAATGAAAATTTGATCACGTATGAAATTATTGGGCCCAAATGGAAAGCAGACTGAGGCTAAGGTTAGTGACGTTGGTGAAAGTGTGCAGGACAGGATATTGGGGGGGGGGGGGGGGGGGGGGGGTGGGGGAGGATTAGAGTTCTGCTGCCATGTGCTGGAGACACGGGGTGGGTGGGGGGGGGGGGGGGCAGTTTCGTTTGCCTGTTCATAACTGTTGATTTATTAGCCCACACAACGGTAGCTTTAACCACTTTCTCATGCAGGGTGGTTGGCGGATGCTGAGGGCGTGCAGGAAACGTATGGCAAGGGTGGTGGTGGGGGGGGGGGGGGGGCATCATGCAGTGCCTCCACCCCCCCCCCCCTCCTCCAACCCCTGTACCCTCCCACGCCCCACCCCCCCCCCCCCCCCCCCCCCCCCCCCCCCCCACATAAAAGCCCCCAAGAAACGCTCGTCATGTTTAACGCCCTCACGCTGACCTCCGCGCCGCCGGGCGCTGGAGGACCTGTTTTCTGAGAGCGCTGGCGGTTGCGCGCTTCCTGTTAGACAGGATGTGGACGGGCCGAGGTACCTGCGGGAGGCGGTGAGAACGCTCCTCTGGCCCCGCCGAGCGAGGCAGAGCCGCTGGTCTCGATTCCCCCCCGCCCCCCCTCGCGCGTCTTCGGGACGCGCCCTCGCGCCCAGAAACCGCACGGCCGCGGTGATGAGCTGCCGCCACCGCCGCCGCCATCGCATCGCCCCCGAGATGAGCGAGCGAGAGAGAGATCTGGTCAGCTTCCCGGAACGAACCCCACGCCTTTTCTCTCTGCTTTTCGTTTTCAGTGTTATTTTTAGCGTCATTTGATTTTTTTTTTTTTTTTTTTTTCTCGTTTTTTTTGGCCTGTATTTTTAGGGCCCTGCGATGGAGCGGAATTTTGTGTTGGGCCTAACGGACTATTTTAAAAGCCCGCCTCCCCCCCCCGCCCCACCTCAACCTAGCCATGACCTGTTCAGCTCAACGGCTCTCTGGTGATTGTCAGCGGAACATCCTGTGTTCTGTTTCTGCACGCGCGTGTGATAAGTTATTTGAAATTGCCCATCTTAAGCCTGTATATTGAATTGACTGTCCTTTTGACTCTAGGGATTAAATCACCTTTTTCTATCTGGTGTTCAACCTCATTGATTTCTTATCTGTGATGTGTGTTAAGTTTAATATTCCTTGCAGGGCTGATGTCCGGCTTTCTGTTTCAGGTGAGGGTGTATAAGCCTGTTCTCACAGAGCCGTGAGGTGTGGTTTTTTTCTGGCACTTGGCACTTAACTGAAATCAAAGTGGTTGATTTCAGTTTTTTCAGCTGCTTTCTTAGGTGTGCGGAATGGTTGCTTATTTATAAGGCAAACTAAAACCAGCTGTCCTCCAGCTTTCCAGGGGTGCAGACCCCAAAGTCCAGGACTGCGTTCAGCCCCGACAAAACGTAGCAAAGCGTTTATTTAAACGGAAACGGTGGTGCGTTGAACACCCTGTTGTGTTACACAAGCGTTGCAACTAGGCCAGTCTGCGTTCTTTTCGAAGAATTTTCAGAGCGTGATGAAATCAGTCTAAATACGTGTTTAATACTATAAAATACTTCCGACAAACATGTCTTCCAACGTCTTCAGTTGTTGCATACACCAGGCTGCAGTGGACGCATTTGTAAAGGACTTCAGTTGGATCCATTGTGCGCACTGCCTTTTTAATACTGCGGGGTTTATATACGCGTCGCTGCTGATTGGGTAACACCTCTGACATCCATCAAACGAGAGAAAACGAACCTGAAAGCCCGCTGCACACCGTTTCGCACCATTTCGAGGAAACGTGTAATTCAACCCAGAAACCGTATCGAAATGGTGCACGCTGTTCTCGGATTGAACGTGCCCCAGGTCCGACTGTCCCATTCAGCTAAAATGAATCTTGCCTAATGTACGTGGTTAGCAACTCTACCCACTTTGTGTCTGCTTTTGAATCGTTCTTTTTGTACCGTGTCTAACAGTCTGGCTTCTGTTGATGTGGTATTTGACTCGGTGTGATGTGTGACGGTTGAAATTCGTACAAAAAACCTGTGACTATTAACTGATGATCGCTTTGTTCCGGTACCTCTCGAATGAGGATACCAGTGAGCACCAGTTGCCTGTTCTGAAGGTGTTCAAATTGTGCTTTTGGGTTTTATCTGCATTTCCTTTTTAATTTGAACCTTCGTTTTTTAACGTACAAGAGGTTGCATATAGATGTATTACTAATAATCAAAACGCAATATTACAGCATACACTGGTTTTACTTTAATGGCATCATCCTTATCGAAAAAAATCTGTAGTCGGTTTCAGAACAAGTTGTATGAGCCCGTACCTCAGCTTTGTGGTCTAGCTGAATTGAGTCAGAGCGGCTTGGTTTCGAAGACCTGTTTGCATTAAAACCTTGTGCAATGATACCCAAATCAGTCTTGAAAATGATCAAAATCATGCCCTCTTTGCCTTCCCTTAGTCAACAGAACTGTGAGCTGATTCACATGGAAACTATTAGCTGTCACTGTGCAAGCACATGCCTTATTACTACGTGGTTTAAGCGAGTCCATCAAAGATTTAAATTCATAAGTAAAGGATTTAAACCTGAGGATTTACAAAATTTGTCTGTGAAATTTACCATTAACTATTTACCATTTTGTTACAAGTTCAACTTTCTTTTTGATATCTTTTACATTTTTATTTTAATCTCGTATTCAAGGTGAAGTTAGGTTCAGAATTTTCTGAAATGTGTAACAATCATCTCAAATCAGAAACCAAACTACATTCATAAAAAGGGTGATCGTGACTCCTGGTTATTTTTGCAAAAAGAACAATTCTTATCTGTAAACTCTGATATATATGCAACAAGTGCTTTTGTGTGGATCTCTCTCTTCGGTACACAAACTGTATACAGAAGTAACCATGCTTTCCACCCCCCCCCCCCCCCCCCCCCCCCAATCTATTTCCTCTAATTTCTCTCGACATGACCTCTTGTACAGAGAGAAAAACCTCTTATGAGTGCAGTCCATAAGTATTTGGACAGTGACATAATTTTTGTTTTGGCTTTGTGCTCCAGTTTATTGCATTTGAAATGACACCATGAATAGGAGGTTAAAGTGCATGCTGTCAGCTGTCATTTGTATGTATTCATCCTTATTGGGTGAACCATGTAGGAATTACAGCCCTTTTCTTATAGATGCGTACCCAGATATAAACATTATCCTTAACGGGAATATTGCGCGATGTAGGAAAAAAGGAAACTAGACGATTGTATCAAGTGCTTTTGCAAGCTGCAGTTTGCTTTCCACGAGCAACGTTGTGTCCTCGAGCAATTGTGAAACCTTGATCTCTCTCCCAGACTTTACTAAGCATTTGATTTCTGGGTCACTGATGATTCGTTGAGGTAATACTTCAAACACTGCCAAAAACAGCGATGGTAAAATTCCAAAACCTTGAAGTATTTGATCGTAAAGTCACTGAAATGTCAATGTTTTTTTTATAAACCGTTCTGACCACATTCACAAAGGAATAACTCACATTTTCAGTCCGTCCTTTGAACCGTTCTGAATAGCTCTCGACCTCACAAATGACTGCAGTCCCAGTGCTCGTTCCTCTGTGATGTAGGCTCTGAGGACGAGGATGTCCAACTGCAGCTGAAGAGGAGCAGCAAGCAGGCCAAGGGAAATGCTTGTAACTCATCCACTCGTTCTCTGTGCTCCCAGAGAGCAGCGAGGATCGACCACTGTTCCACATCGTCCAGATGGTGGCTTCTCTCAGCTGACGATCTAGAGGCAAATTAACAGGTCGATGAGATGAAAAATGGAATGAAGCATAAATGTTATTGTGTATGGAGGTAATGATAGTTTCTATTTAACTTTTGGCCTGCGCTCAATCAACATTTAACTCAGTTTAGCAAGTTCATTTTAGTGATTGCTGAACTTTGAATGGTCTTTTTAAAATACATTTTTTAAATCTTTAGTTCAGATATTGCTGTGGACAAGACTTAGATTAAAAACAATAACAATAAATAAAAAATTATTTTACAAATGACTTTTCAAACTGTGTATTCACAGTTTGATGGTTAAAAAAATATATAATTGTATGGAAGATGGTCGTAAGCAGTTTGTATCTTACTGGAGAGGTGGTGAAGCTGGTGGAGGGAATTTGGTTGCATTACCTGCCCATTGGCCCAGCTGTCCAGGTGCTGGTACACCTTGCGGGGATCCAGGCTGTGGTAGCGACGGCAGATCTGGCACAGCCTCTCCCTCCAGTCGGTGTACAGCTTGACCTCGTGGCGCCGGCGCCACGCGAAGTAGGAGGCGTAGCGCCGACGGTCCGCGGCTAGCCGCTGCAGGAACGCGGCCATCTCCTCGACGGATTCGAAATCGTCGACGTGGACGAAGGAGTCGGCGGGCACCAGGGCCTCGTAGTTCCCGCGGGACGGGCCCAGGACGACGGGCACGGTGCCCGCCTGGAGGGAGTTTCGCCAGAGCTTCTCGGTGACGTAGTCCACGGACTGCGAGTTCTCGAAGGCCAGGTAGAAGTGGCAGCGGGAGATGGTGGGGAGCAGGTCGCGGTCGCTGAGGGGTCTCCGCGCCCAGCGCCCGTACACCTGCACCTTCGTGACCTTGTTCAGACGCTGGTACACCTTGCTCCTCTCGTGCCGGGCCTTGTAGTTGCTCACCACCCAGCACACCAGGTGGGTCTTGTTGCCGGGGACGATGTAGTTCGGCGTCGTCCTTGTCCTCGACGCCGGCGGGAACCGAGGCGGTGGCCCTCGGCACCAGCCGGCCGTAGGGAATGGGGACGTCGGCGTCTCGGCGGTACGACATGGTCCAGTTGAAGACGCCGTCGTAGGCCGACAGCGGCCCGTTGTTGGCCGGAGGCTCCAGGGAGAGCCAGATCCACTTCTGGGCGGGCGGGCGGGGCAGGAGGAGGGGCAGGCTCGACCGCTGTGTCTCAGCTCGTGGTGGTGGAAGACCACCACGTCGGCGTCGGGGAAAGCGGCGCGGCTGTCCGTCAGGACGCACCCGGAGACGCCGTACTGGTCGCGGCACACGTCCCCCTCCAGGCTGTAGGCCCGGCTGAAGGGCCAGTGCCAGAGCAGGACGGTGATGTTCTGCTGCTGCTCAGGGTCCCGCCCCTTACGCTCTGGTCCAATAGGAAGAGGCTGAGTGCTACCCCGCACGTGCCGATGATGATGATGATCTTCATCACCAGTGTGTGCAGTGGAGCAGTCATCAGCCTGCTGGAGGATGGGTAAGAATACATTGGCAGGTGGGTGGGTGGGTAAATTTATGTCTCTACCAGACGTGAGTGAAATACTTCATTTGGAATACTTAAACTTTTCAGATGGGGAAAGCATCTTCCTGAAGGATCATATTTCTTTATTTCGATTAATCAATTTTGGGTTTTTGACAAAATTCTCTAGGCCAGTTAGCCAAGTAAGCTAAGATCAGTGTGAGATTTTGATATACTTGATATCACGCCAGGGAAGAGTATGAGATGGTTACTCACAATGAACTACTGGTTTGAATTTCTGTGACTTATTGCTTGGTTGTGTTGGAGAGTCAGGCCACTGATTGTATTCTAGCTGGATCAGACACTCAGCTCTGTATTCTTTCCATTGAAAGCTCTGCCTCCCTGCTGCTTTAGCAGAAACATTCTATGTTATGCGTCCCCCTTATAATTCACGATGGGGGCATGACCAAGTACAGCACAATGGACATACTGTATTGCAATACAGCGCCAGGAACTCCTTTTACCAGCCAGAAACTCCATGTGGTTAACAAGCGGAGAAGATAGGCAATTCCTACAATCCTTCTATCTGGTGAGTCCAAAGAATCTATGATCAGCTTCTGTGCTTCGCCTTTCTTGCATATCCTGGGTGCGGACAGGACAGAGCTACACTATGATGCTGCTAGATTTGCACGCACAGTGGAGTGGGAAGCGGCATGTGTACCCCATGTGTTCCAATGAGTGCACACACCCACTATAACGATCTATGATAATGCTATGTTAGTGGAGCAAGGCTCTCAGGCCCAGTACTCTACTTCCTGTCAGTGCCTTGTTGTTGTACTGTCCCTCCCACGCCCACTTTCAAAAAAGCAGTTTCATTGTGGCCAGTTTTGTGCAGCCCCATTTGCCATGTTTGTCCCTTTTCTTTTCTAAGTTGACAGGAGTCAGCCATATCCTGTGATAAGGATGCTGGGTGTGCCTGTGAGCCTAGCCTCAGGCAGACAGTTGCACAGCACGAGCGGCACCATACAGGAGGAATTCAGCAGGGAGATGGGGCTGCAGTTCTGTGCACTGAATGCATGATGACATTGAGGGATGACATGGTGGGGAGGGGGGTGGGGGTGGTACTGTGCATTCTGGGCACGATAGAAAGATCTAATCTAGGTGAAGAATTTCCTGTCGGTTTTTTTTGTGGTCCTTGTGCAGGTATGTTTGCATGTGTGCCAATGTGTGTATGCAAATGAAGAAAAACTAAACAAAATGTGCGATTGCTTTGCACACCCTGTTGCTTTTTTTGTTTGCACCTTAGCGAAGTGCCGGGGATTTCTGAGAATCAGAAATTAGCCATGTCGAGGCATGGGAGGTGCAATGGTAGCAGGTTCATATTTATCTCAGCTGATAATGCGCATGATACAAAGTTAAATTTATGCCCGTGTAGTGCCTCTGTACCTTCTTTCCAGCCTAGGCCAGGGGCTGTCAAACTCAGTCCTGGAAGACGTTCTGTGCTTGCTGCGTCTCTTCAGTTAAGGTTAATGTTTGTGTGCTTCCATCAATTATTCTCTTGTTCATTTTATCTTATTTTCTGCTGACCAAAAACCATCTTCCCCACAGGTTGCATGTCCAGAAAATGAAAATAACGTCTGACAAGCTATGCCTGCAAATGGGTAAATATTGATATTCTGTAATGATGTCATGCTTCAGACAATCAGGGACTACTTGAAAAGCAGAAAAGTAATCAAATGTGTGCGTGTGCGTGTGCGTGCGCGCGCACGTGCATGTGCCTAATATGTGTGTGTATTGTGTGTGAGAGCATACATACTGTATCTGTCTGTGTGTGTGTGTGTGTGTGTGCGCATGCATGTTTGTTTACAAGTGTGTGTGTGTGTGTGGTGTGTGGGTGTATGGGTGCACGTGCATTTGTCTGCCAGGGTATGTGCGTGGGTGATAGATTTAATAGATGAGATCTGTAATCACCTTCTTACGAAGTGCAAGACCCCTCCCCCCTTCACTTTTCTGGAAACAGACAGAAATCTTCTGGCCTCATCCTGGGATGCTGCAGTCATCTGCTGTCTAAAAAGCAAAACAGACAAAATTACCAACAGTGAATACGTATGATAAATGCATGAGGACTGAACCAGCCCTCATCAAAGTGCTGGACCATGGTAAAGGAAGTGTTATAAAATTCCATTCCTTTCCATTCCATGTTTTGGAATTTTTGTATCGCTTTTCCCATAATGACTGAGGGTTCGATAGAGGCTGAAGACTTACCTAGTTCATTTGTTATTGTGGAGTCGCAGTCTTTAATTTTAATTTTCCCTCTCTTAATTATGGCACCGTATTCTTTGTGGCTTTTTACTATGCATTCATTCCTTGCTTTTATTTGTTTCATTCATTTTTTTTTAAATGTCAGCTTTCTAAATTGGCAAAAAGACTGAAATGAGTAGATATAATTATGAGGATGATGATGATAATGATGATGATAATAATGTATGCAATACATGCAGAGCCACTATGAAGAATACATTGAAATACATTTACTAAAACCTGCCGATGATGATAAAAACAAAGCACTTGTTCAGTGCTGGTAAGTCAGGAATGCTGAAGGTGCTGAGAAAGTTTACAGTTGTTTTTCAGCAGACACACAAGAACAGCATTAAAAAGACAGAATGAAAAATTGTAGAGAGACCTCCACAGATCATTGTATTCAACCAAAAAATAAAACCCCACAGTTCACGGAATGGACTTGTGATCTTTTCCTGTCTGGGTGGGGAAATTTGGTGCAGATTTATTTCATGATTTAAGAGCGAGGAGCAGTATCTCAATATAAGTAACAGGAAACAACCAGTTGTAATGTGCCATGATATGCGCAGTGCTCTCTGGCTGCATCTGAAACACTTAGTATCTAAATTTTGGAACAAGGTGCTTTTCCAGTGTAATCAGGGCCTTTCCAGATTCTTCGCGTAATACCTCATCCTCTGGACACCTGTGATCTGCTAGCGACAGTTGCTAAGCCCTCCCGCACAGTGACCGAACCTGCCCACCTGATGCACAGCGGCGCGGAATATAGTGGCGGCTGGGTGAACTCATTTCAGAAGACGTGCGGGGCTATCGCGCCCCCACCGGAAATGACAGGAAGGCCAGCTTTTTGGTTCTTAGATCGAAAGATAGTTCATCAATGAGAAAAAATTATTTTTTTCTTTTCACTGTCGGCGCCAAAACAGCAAAGATTGACATTGACATACCAACACGGCAACATAGCAGAAACATTTAGTGAAGACAGTGAACTGATGCCACACTGAAATCACAGTGGGAGAGAAGTGTTTATGTATGGCAAAGGGTACAAAACAGTTTTGGATTTGAGTCATTGGATCATGTGACTTGGAAGCTATTGAAAAATATGTTTTTTTTTTTGTGCTATTTATTTGCAGTACTTAACCAAGCGCCCCCGCCACTGCTAGCGCTGAAGCGTTGTTAGCTAGCCCATCATCGAACTACTAAATTGGCTGAGCTAATCAATGCACCACCGAGTTCGAAACGTCTACTCTGTCGAACGTCCAACTTCAAGCTGATTTCGCCGCGGTGAAATGCCGAAATATCTCAAGTACGATCGTCTCAGCGATTTAGCATAAGAACCACGTAAAATGATCCTTCATATTTAGTCGCAATTGTAAATCTTTTGTATTATGTGCGCTCAATGTGCACAGGCTTACGTATGACCGATGACGTGTGTACTGATTTGGACACGATTTTTGCAATGATCTTGACAAACGCTCAAGCGGAACTCTCTTCCATAATGTTGACAGTTACAGTAAATAATAATTATTTTTGACGCTCAATATTGGCCGTCCACGTAAAAAAAAAAAAAGCCACAGAAAATGATGGTAGAACGCTACAGTTAATTTGTCCATTTTGCGCGAAGCTGAAAAAAATACCTCAAATTATAATCATTACGTGTTAGCGTGTAGCACCCCAGGTGGGTATAATCGTTATGTGTAGCACCCCAGGTGGGTGCTACACATTGGTGGTGGGTGAGGTGAGTTCCCCTTCATCACTGTAAAGCACTTTGAGCGTTCGGAAAAGTGCTATATTAAATGCAATGATTCATTCATTCATTCATTCATTTATTCATTCATTACAATTTTAGGAATTCTTTATAGGGTTTAACCAGCCTATAGTTAGGTTTACATCATCTACAGTAGTGCAAAAATATATATTTTACCAAAAATGACTGAACCAATTATTTTCAGCAGGCTATTTAAGGGCGTATATGGTTTTATTGCATGAAAATATGTGTACAACTTTGCAAAAGAATCGTTTAATACCAAGGAAAGTGTTGTCTGCGTACAAAACGCGTGGACATCAGACTACAGAGCATAAATGTTACACAATTTTCTTGAAATGAAATCATATTTAGAATATGTTATTATTTAAAACAATTTATAGTTGCAAGTTAAAAAAACACCTGCGGTCTATACCGGTGCTAAAATGGCACATGTCCTGTTAAAATCTGTCAACAGCTGTATCTATGAAAAGAAATAAAACGGCATGGGAATACGAAAATGAGAAATCTTAGCTGTCGGATATAATTTCATACGCCGCAGCGCAAGCCGGGGCTTAAAGGCCAGGCTTACCTTCGTAGGGCGATCTCTGTTTTCGGCAGTTGAGCAGCTGTGTGCGCGCGTGGGTGCGGGTCGACTTCTATCTATTCACTTGAACGTTAATGAGAGACATGCACCTGCTTTTCCTTGTAGATTTCTCTCTCTCCTGCTTTCTTTCTTATAGTGAAAAGAACAGTGACACGCACAGTAAGTGTTCCCCTATTTGTTGTTTTTGTGGTTTCTTCACTGTGTGATTTATGGAGTCAGCACTCAAGATACATCGCAGGGTGGAGACCTGAAACGTTTTGCCCAACGGAGATGCGGTTGGGTGTGACTTGTTGGCATAGATTTCTTTTTTTTTTAGATATCTTTGTGGGTTTGAGTTACTGTGCAGATATGGTACAGCAAAGTATTTAGAAGATAGGTGACAGCAGTTTTGGAAGGTTAGCAAAAGGCACTAGAATATGGTGTTTTCAGTCTACTTTAGTGCAATGTTTTGTACATAATAATAATAATCATAATAATAATGTTTAATTTCACTGTGTCTCCTTTGACAGAGAACACACAATGACCTTAACTGATTACATTTGAACAACTAGGCTTACTTAGGACAAAATAGTGCCTTTTAGGACATGGTCATCCTCCAAAACTAGTAATACATTTTTAAAAAGTGTCTTTTTGATGTGATTTAATTGCACAACAAATTTATATATGTAGCTCCAACTAGAATTGACTGGTTGAAATTAAATAAAACCACATACATCCAACATATTTGAAGTACAGAGCTGTTAGCATAAAATGGCTGATTTGGCCTACTGAAATTTAAGCAGGTTATCTAGTCATTATGAACCAAAACAATTACTGAGTGCTCATATTTAGAAAAAAAAAGTATAATAAAAGATCATCAAGCTCCAGAGACCAAGAAAGACAGCAAGGTGCTCATTGAACCAAAGGGCAAAGACCAAGGGAGTGTTGGCAGTGCAGTACAATGGGTAAGGAACTGGTCTTGTAACCTAATGGGCACAGGTTCGCTTCCTGGGTTGATCACTGCTGTTGCTTCAGTATACACTCACCGGCCACTACATTAGGTACACCTTTTCAACTGCAAACTGCAGCCGTTAATGCAAATATCTAATCAGTCAATCACGTGGCAGCAACTCAATGCATTTAGGCATGTAGACATGGTCAAGACGATCTGCTGAAGTTCAAACCAAGCATCAGAATGGGGAAGAAAGGTGATTTAAGTGACTTTGAACGAGGCATGGTTGTTGGTGCCAGACGGGCTAGTTTGAGTAATTCAGAAACTGCTGATCTCCTGGGATTTTCACGCACAACCATCTCTAGGGTTTACAGAGAATGGTCCGAAAAAGAGAAAATATCCAGTGAGCGGCAGTTCTCTGGGCGAAAATGCCTTGTTGATTGAGGAGAGTGGCAAGACTGGTTCGAGCTGATAGAAAGGCAACAGTAACTCAAATAACCACTCGTTACAACCGAGGTATGCAGAAGAGCATGTCTGAACGCACACCACGTCAAACCTTGAAGCAGGTGGGCTACAGCAGCAGAAGACCACACCGGGTACCACTCCTGTCACCTAATGAAGTGGCCGGTGAGTGTATATCTAGCTATATAAATGGGTGCAATGTAAATGCTATGCTATGTACTTAAAAAAAAAAAAAAAAAAAAAAAAAAAAAAAAGTTGTAAGTAAAATAAGAGCGTCTGCTAAATGCTTGTAATGTGATGTCCCACAGTGCAAAAAAGTATACTTCAATGCTGTTCAAGGCCCTCCTCTTTGAGGAAGAAAAAGGTAATGTGGCCGAAACACATTGGTGTGGGACTGGTTTTAACACCGATTACTGATATGTTTAATGAAGGCCTTCACACTTTTTTCTTCCTCCAGTGAGAGTGTCTAGTTCTGCATTGAGGTAAGACCAGTTTCATACTTTTTGCACTGTGGCACCCTTCCTTGGTTTTCCTCCAGTTATCCGGTTAGCTTCTTTTCTTGCTAGTTTTAGTTTAATGGTTATTGGATGATAGTGACAAATTTATTAAAATCCTACTCTCAATATATAGTCACTTTTGTAAATCCTACTCCGTGTAATTTGTAAATTTGCTGTGTAATTAATTTATGTTCTCCGAGACTTTTTTTTTTTTGTGTATCTGTACAGGTTATCATCTTTTGGATGAAGCAAAATTATTTTTAACAGGGCACTTACTGAAGAGTAGGGGGTTCCCTTAGTGTCCTGTCTACACTTCCTAAATGAGTCTGTCAATCTGATATTTATCCTACTTATCAGCTGCCCTTAACGATCTCTACCTGTTGTTTCCAGAGGCTTTCACTGTAAATCAGAACTGAATTCTCACTTTACCTTCCTGGTTTAATAACGGTAGATACAGAAACAAAAAAATTAAATACCTTTCCTCTATAATGATTCAACTATAAGAGGGACGATTAAGACAGACTGTAGGGAGTTAAACTTTGACCAGGATCTGAGGATTGTATTTTACAAGATTAAAGATTAAACCCCCTATTGGCTTACCAGTGTCATTTCCAGCAAATCAGTCTTGTCTTGTTCAGTATGAACCATGTTTAACCTGCTTAGCTTCAGTATGAACTAGTCTGCATCCTGACCTGAGCCAATAGGGCCTGGTGGTGTACTGTGACTTTGTCAGGTATAGGGCCTGTTCTTAACTCTGTGATGTCAGGTCAGATGGGCCTATTATGCAAGACTTACTTGTACATTATGCTGTAGTTTAGCCATGCAATGTGTGTGTGTGTTTGTGTGCGTATGCGTGTGCATGTGTGTGTATGTTTGCGACACACCAGTGAGTATGTGACGTACGTAGGTTGTCGCACACAGGCACGGCTCTAAGCCTTTCTGTCACCCTAGGCGAGACTGTGGACCGGGGGTGGGGGGGGGGGTGGAATGTGTGCCAGAGACAGCAACTGCAGACCCATTTGGAACGTTCTCCGGTGCCCTAGGCAACCGCCTGTTTCGCCTATGCCTGGAACTGGCCCTGGTTGCACACATGAGAAAGTCTGGTGCAGTTCGGTTCATATCAGCAGTGGGGACGTTACCCTGCCTTGCCATAACTATTGCACAAACATTGTGCTGTGTTTTTGTCTGCTGAGCCTGTGTACTGTGCTACAATTTCTCTTTTTTAAAATGGCAGCCAGCGGAAGCTGTTACTGTTTGCGCCATCGATCATGTGTGTGTTTTTGTGTGATATGGTGTGTGACCTGCAACCGGTTTAGTCTAAGGGGCTGAACATATGCCGTTATTTCTCGTGGTGCTGTGTGCTTTTGTTGGGTTTTTATTTGAGCAAACGGGTGCTATCGGGCTCTGGCTTTAAATTTGGCTAGAGCTCGTCGAGCTGGTTTCGGTGGGGCTGTGAACATGTGGGGCATACATGGACTCCTAGCCCGATGCAGATCTCTAGTACTAACCAAGCCCAGCCCTGATGTAGCACGAGTCACACAGTAATGGATTTTCATTGGTCCAGATTGGAGAGTGCTCTCCTGCTGGCCAATAATATGCTGAGATTCAGTACTAACCAAAGCCTCCTCTGCTTAACTGGACAAAAAAAAAAAAAACTATGAAGCTTCATTTGACTAATAAAATTAGCTTCATTTCATTAGCTTCAATAATTTCCCCAGAAGATGTATAGAAAGATCTGTACAGGTTGCCAAAGAGAAGGAAAAAATACCATATTCAGAAAATACCATGAATACCATGAACTCAGTGAAAATGTGAAAATGGGTGGCTTACCGTCCACACTACAACACTGCCCTTGCTCTTTTGCAGTGCCCGTATGGTGTCTGTTGTACAGCGAACACTCTTCTATTCTCTAGTTTCCTGAATTTGAACACATTGGATTTGAAATGAAGCAATGAATATGAGGTTAATGTGCAGACTGACAGCTTTAATTTGAGAGCATTTACGTCCATATTGGGTGATCTATTTAGGAGTTATAGCACTTTTTACACACAGCCCCTATTTGTTAATTTACCCTTGCGTAACATTCAACTCCCCCTCACCTACTTGTGACTCTCAAACATCTTTGCGCTACTCTATCAAGTGCCCCAGTATCAGTTCCGATCAGTTCAAAAGTTGGAAGAGAAGAGTAGTGCAGAGACAGAAGACGGGGGGGGGGGCGTGGGGGGGGAGGGAGGAAGTGGCACCGGGTAACTGGCACGTTAGGCGAGTTCAGAAATGAGCTGTACTGCTTAACGGAAAAAAAAAAAATCATGTTTTAGATGACACCCTTAAAGCGATTACAAATTAAATTTCTTGATTTTGGTTTGTATGTCTGTATATATATATATATATATAAACCCACCTACCGAACTACTCAGCCTCTCAGCAAGACATCTTTTATTAATTGCTGAGTGTTTGTACGACCCTATCTGACCTGGTGAGAATGGCCTTTATTCTGCGTGTGAATCACGGTCTGTGCGCAGGCAGGGTGTGGCAGGTGCGCGTGTTCAGAGAGATAGCACCGTTGGGCGCGACTCAGAGTATCTCCTCAGTTAACCTCAAATCAGTTACCGTCTTCGGCTGCTCACGTCTCGTCGCAGCTCTTTTGACCCCGAGAACTATCGGTCTGTTAAACGCACCAAGGTCAGCTGTTTTTTTTTTGTTTTATATAATTGGCTGCCTTTAATTTGTACATACCGTACAGCGTTCGCTGCTGCACCTGTGTGGTGTTGCCATTGCTTTCATCCACGGCCCTTCGGCTTGGACATTCTTAAGCTCAGGTAGTCAGCCCATGCCCTGGACGGCCAGAGGACAGGCTTGCGTTTATTGCTGCTCAGCGCTCAGTTATTCAAATGAAGCGATCGGTTAACTCACCTCCACAAGATTCTTTGGTTCCAATTGGCTGCTGATTTTGCTGCTGAAGTTTTCCGATTGGCTGCTGATTTTAAAGTAAAAACGGAAGCCAGTAGATCCCTGTAGGCCCTCGAAGACAACGGCTGAGAGCCCCTCTTCTAAAGACGCATCGTGTCACCCTAATGGGAAACGTAGCTGATGGCCGCTTTCATCAGATGTACAAAAAAAATAATAATAAAGTGGCTGGCTGGTGCAAGAGTCCACAGACACTACGGCCCCCAGCAGCTTGATGTCATGGTGAGCAGAGCGTCTTCTCTGATCTGATGTGAAATAAAATGTAGCCCCGGTGCCTCGAAGCATAGAATCTGAGGGGATGTTTTCGTTTAGTCTTCGTCCTTTTCCTTCAGAGCTCAGTTTGGCATGACTAATTCCATCCCAGCAAGCAAGCAGGCGCCCGTCGGGCCGTCGTCGGTAGCGGCTCTGTCGTCTTCCAGCTTTTCACAAATTGGCACTGCAGTGGCCCAGTGGTGGCAGGGCCATTGGCAGCCATTTTGTGCCATCGTCAGCAGCCGATCCTCGTCTTTACCGTCCGCCGGTTCACAGGCTCGCGAAGTGCCGGCGAGTCGAGAGCAGCGCCGCTGGTGGGGCCGCTGTGTCCTGGGGAACAGCGCAGGGTGCGTTCAGTGGCCCTCGCGCCACTCCTGCCCCGCCCTCCTCGCCCGCTGTCGTACTGTCATGCCCGCCGCGTCATCGTTAGACTCGCTCACGTACCGGAGAGACGGTGGATGCTTCGCGGCGAATAACGGCGACACGCGGAACCTAGGCTTAAGAGCTCCGCACTTCCTGTTTCATTAGCCGGCAGGAAACTTACTTCATGCGTTCTCTTCTCTGAATATGCGGTCATGGGGCACACTGGGAAGCGGGGCCACCCACCTCTGCAGACGCATGTGTGTTGATTCCCTCGTCGTAAATTACTGAGCAAGACCACTTATGACCACTTAACCGTGGAATGTGATCCACTTTGGTTTGGGTTGCAGTGAGTCCGGAGATCCGTCAGTTACAGTTTTACACTCACATTTGGGCATTGATCTGATGGTCATCGGTCTCAGCAGCTTTAAGATCACAGTGTATGTGTATGTATGAAAAGTATGTCCACTGATAGACGTAAATAAACTGGAGGGAGCCTTAGGGCTGAACTACACTCGTGTGTAACATATCACTGTATACAATGCAGTGTCACTAAACACAAGTTCACCGTGTTGTCCAAGAACCAAAATACAAATCCAGAATAGATTATGCCATAACAAGCCCTAAAACATGTGATCATGAGTTGTTGTCTTCTTTAAAATCCAAGATGCTCTCTTTTGGAAGAGCAATTTTTGTCATGACAGGAAACGTTTTGAAACTCCTGCCTGTGAGATGTTGCAACAGTAGTGACGACTTACGAGAAGGATGTAAATTATATGACACACCACTGCCCCTTACTTCTGGTGTTATAACTATATAAATATCTCCGAGAGGCGTGGGCCAGCCCTTCTCATACAGTTCACAAGTATAATTTTAAAAGGAAAAGAGTGCAAATGCTTTCTAATTTAATATTTTAGGTGATTCTCCTTCTTTCTCAGCTCTCAAGCTGTGCCAGTTCTTGACTCTCGAGGACCAGAGATGTGTGGTTTAGATAGCCTTCACTAGAACAGTTGCGAACACACCACTTGTGCAAGCTGTTGCATGCCTATAGCCAAGCTGCTCACACATTGAAATTGTGCTCAACTATGAAACCCCATAATTTCAGCTCAGTTGCCAAACCCTATTTATTCAAACCAAGATTAACACCTTAGGAGTTGCAACAGATAAATAGATTTGTCATTTTTTGGCTACTTTCCCCACTGTTGCGCAATAGCAGAGCTAGCTGCCACGTTAGCACCTGTTCAATCGCGTTGTGTGTCTGATTCGTTAATAGCTGCTCATGGGGTAAGCTTGCTTTAGACAGAAATGAGTTTGGCTGAAGCACAGATGCACAAATGGCCTGCGTTATGACAACGCAGATTTCTGAGAGCTAGCGCAACCTGCGGATCGCTAGCCCAACCTGCGGATCGCTAGCCCGACCTGCGGATCGCTAGCCCGACCTGCGGATCGCTAGCGAAACCTGCGGATCGCTAGCCCGACCTGCGGATCGCTAGCCCGACCTGCGGATCGCTAGCGCCACCTGCGGATCGCTAGCCCGACCTGAGGATCGCTAGCCCGACCTGCGGATCGCTAGCGCCACCTGCGGATCGCTAGCCCCACCTGCGGATCGCTAGCCCAACCTGCGGATCGCTAGCCCAACCTGCGGATCGCTAGCCCGACCTGCGGATCGCTAGCCCAACCTGCGGATCGCTAGCGCCACCTGCGGATCGCTAGCCCGACCTGAGGATCGCTAGCCCGACCTGCGGATCGCTAGCCCGACCTGCGGATCGCTAGCGCCACCTGCGGATCGCTAGCCCGACCTGAGGATCGCTAGCCCGACCTGCGGATCGCTAGCGCCACCTGCGGATCGCTAGCCCCACCTGCGGATCGCTAGCCCAACCTGCGGATCGCTAGCCCAACCTGCGGATCGCTAGCCCGACCTGCGGATCGCTAGCCCAACCTGCTGATCGCTAGCCCGACCTGAGGATCGCTAGCCCAACCTGCGGATCGCTAGCCCGACCTGAGGATCGCTAGCCCGACCTGCGGATCGCTAGCGCCACCTGCGGATCGCTAGCCCGACCTGAGGATCGCTAGCCCGACCTGCGGATCGCTAGCGCCACCTGCGGATCGCTAGCCCCACCTGCGGATCGCTAGCCCAACCTGCGGATCGCTAGCCCAACCTGCGGATCGCTAGCCCCACCTGCGGATCGCTAGCCCAACCTGCGGATCGCTAGCCCGACCTGCGGATCGCTAGCCCAACCTGCGGATCGCAAGCCCAACCTGCTGATCGCTAGAGCCCCGCAGATTTGTTGATATGTCGAGGTCTTCTCTCTCGTTTTGTAATCTGCTTCCCTTAACGTGTGGCAATGCTGATAAAGGAAGCTTTGACTCAATTTCCTTGAGTGCAGCAGTCTTGGGTTGCGTGTGACCGAAAACAAGAACAAATGTAATTTTCGTTTAGAAAAATTGGGTGACGGACAAACTTCCGGCGTCAACAGAATAATCACTGCACAAGCTGGTTTGGAGTTACTTAAAGCCTATATTCTTGCTTTAGACTACAAACCTGCAGATACCTTTAAATCAGTAAATATCTAAAACATCCTTCATTGTGCACAAAAAACATACTATAAAACTGAAATAGTTTTTTTTAGAAACCCCTGAAAGTGGGCTTTTAAAAAAGTTTTATTCAAGGCTCTCTCTCAGCATATATACAATGCCTTGAAAAAGTATTTGCCCTCTCCTTGATTTCCTCTATTATTGCATATTTTCATGCTGAATGGCTTCAGATCTTTTAATGTTTGTCTAATATCAAATGTAATATTCCACAAAGGGAACCTGAGTAAACACAAAACACATTTAAAAAATTATAATTGAATTTATTTACTGATAAAAGTTATCAAACACCTATATCGCCCATGTGAAAAGGCCACTCCGAAACTTTCATTTTGTTTCATTTCAGCCATTCAGATGAGGACTTGCCTTTGTGTTTTGGATCATTGTCTTCCTGCATAACTCAATTACGCTTCAGCTTCAGCTCACGGACAAATGACTGGACATTCTCCTTAAGAATTTTCTGCCACAGAGCAGAATTCATGGTTCCTTCAATAATAGCAAGTCATCCCAGTCCTGAGGCAGCAAAGCATCCCCACACCATCACACTACCACCACCAAGTTTGACTGTTGGTATGATACTCTTACTGTAAAATGCTGTATTTGCTTTACACCAGATATATAACGAAACCTATGTCATCCAAAAACTTCCACTTTTGACTCATTTGTCCATAGAACATTATTCCAAAAGGCTTGAGGAACAATCCAGGTTTTTGCAACTGTGAGATGAGCATTGATGTTTCTCTTGGTTCACAGTGGTTTCTGCCTGGCTACTCTCCCATGAATCCCATTTTTTCCCAGGCTCTTTGTTATTGTGGAGCCATGAACATTGACCTTAGCTGTGGCTAGTGAGGCTGCAGTTTGTTCTTTGAATGTTCTTCTGGGATCTTTTGTGACTTCCTGGATGAGTTGTCGCTGCGCCCTTGGAGAAATTTTTGGAAGATTCACCACTGTTCCAAGTGTTCTCCATTTAGAGATAATGGCTCTCGTTGTGGTTTGGTGGAGTCCCAGAGCCTTAGAAATGGCTTTGTAACCCTTTCCAGACTGCTATATTTAAACAACTTTTTTCTCAAATCGTCTGGAATTTTCTTTGAGGGTAGCATAGTGTGCTTGTAGAAACTTTGTTGACTACTTCACTCTGATGGTGAGGCTCAGTTTTAGGTTTATATTGAACAGGGCTGGCTGCAGTCAGGCCTGGCTGTAATCAATCCGCTGAATCTTATAGTCAATTTAGGTTAACAGGTTGATTGAGTAACTGGTGTAAAGGTCAAAGGTCAATTTTGATTCTACCGCTAGTTTGTTTGCATTGTCTCTCTTGTGGGATAGTTATCACTATAGCTCATAGCCTGTTTATAACAGTTATGGGGATTATTCAGTGCTGTAAGCGGATTAACAGGAGTTGCCACGTTACAGCTTTTGGGGCCTGACCATGGACAAAGGGGTGCTTTTTTTTTTCGAGCATATTTCGCTCTTCCTTTCTCATAACTGTTTTCCTGTTTTCCGACGAACGCGACGCGAGAAGACTCGCCGACCGCAGGAACGGAAGCGGGCGCGAGGTGGTCAGGTGCTACCGCGGGGCCCCTGCCGTGACTCACCCCCTCGACTTTCGGTTCTGCCTCTCTGTGGTGGAGGGCCACGCCGTCGTCATGGTAACCCCAAGGGCGCAAGGCAACGCAACACAACACGTGCCGCCGACTCATCCCTGCGCTCTTTCGGTGGTTTGGGCTGCACCGTGGTGGCTGCTGTGGCGCAGGTGGAATGTCCCTAACCCAAAAAAAAAAAAAAAAAAAACCAGAAGAGGGCTGCTTCTCTCCCGCCAAACGGCATGTTCAGGCTGCTGTATTCTTCTGCCCTCTGAGCTTGTTTTTTTTATTCTGATGCCCTCCAAGTGTTTTAGTTTTTTTTTTCTTCTGATTTTTGAAATTTCTGTGCAATTATTTTAATCAATCACCTGTACCCATTAATCGAATAATAATGATTAACTGATAAGCTGTCAATCTGCTATATGGCCTATAAAAAATGACTCAAAATAGGCCTACAAATCAATTAATTGTATTTATCAGAGAGATTTAAGATGTCTCCCAACAATCATTTCGCATTGTGCATTAAAGACACAATGGCAATAATAAATAAATAAATAAATAAATAAACACGTAAATAAATAAATAAATAAAATATATTTTAATATAAATAAACATTTTATTTTATATATTATAACAAAAAGAACACTGATTTTCTCAATAGTGCAATTCATATTCTACAGTGTAAGTGGAAGGCTGTTCCTCTTTTAGAAAAATAGTAGCAAGTTCACAACTTTGTAAAGTAGGCCTCTGCATAGCCTATACGCCTGTGCCATTAACTACCTTAATACCCATGCCTTTGTGTTCAGGACTGTGAGCATGTCTTTGTGCTCTGAGATAATTCTGGTGCGTAGATTGCTGAAGGTGAGACCAGCGGCTGAGAAGATGGGGCCAGACAGCACTGATGTCCCAGGAACCGACAAATAGCATTTTGCTAATGCTGCCAGTCGATGGTACCGTGACACTTCAACTTTCCACCAGTCGAGGAGGTTTGTGTCTGGCGACGGAGAAACGCCTTTCTGATATAAAATCCAATCGCTGGCGTAAGGTTATTAATTGAAATCGCATATTGTAATTGAACTGTTTAATCAATAAAATGAATTGATAAAAATTTTTATTAACAACTGACGGGCAATCAAAAAGCATAGTCAAAAGCCTAAATTACAGTACAAAGATTAATGGACAGTTGGGGTACTCAGAGGGGATACTGAATGCTTGATTCTGAACTGTGGGGAACATCAAACACATCAGAGAAATGTATTAGAAACACTTGAACTCTGTGCATAGAACGCACACCTGCTGTGGGTGAGTTCTGTGGTTATATTTCCCTGCTTGTTTGGTGGTGTGTGTGTGTGTGTGTGTATGTGGAAAGTGCACAGTCTATGAAGTGCACAGTTTTTGGTCTGCAAGTCAAAGTGGCACAACCGTTCATAGGCAATGTTCAAATGTAAGAACTAAACTAACATGAAAATAAAACAACCAAACTGATTTAAAAATGAATATTGGTCTCTGCCCTCCCCTTCAAGATTGATTATCTGCGCCGGGCGGAGCCTGGAGCATGTGTATAATTGTATTTGGGTTGTATCCCTCTGAAATAAGCACACCATGTCACTCGAGTGCAACCAAACACAATAAATGAGGAACCGCTTTGACAATGTCTTGTACAGCACACCACTGCATGACTGAAGCCAAACAAAACAAACAAAAATTTAATTTAATTTATTCAATAACTCCTCTTGTATGGAAAGCCTTACCTTCGTTCTACTTCTGTGTTGTCCATTGTCCCAGGCTTGCATGTTGTAATGTGATCTCCTCCGTATTTTTTTTGTTGTTGAACTGAGTGCAGCAGATGTTTGAATATATTAGACCTGAGCACGGAGCATTTTTACTGGAGCATTGCTGGATTCTAGAAGTAGGTCTCCACCAAGTGGCGTCTCTGTGAAAGTACAATCATGGAGACAATCACTAGACCACACTATTTGGATTGTAGTAATAGAAGTAGTAATACTAAAACTAATAATAATAATAATAAAACATTAAAATAATTTACAGCTATGGACACTTGTTTGCTGAAAGAATGTAACACCTGAAAAATCTTGTGGTCGTATATTTTGTTTGTGTGTCATTGTATCCACAGGCAATACAAACCCAAATTCAATCCACTGGCAGAGTCACTCTCGTTTCCTCTCTGTCCCTTATTTGGAATGTCTGCTGGTAAATCTAATCCTGTCCCAGTTTGAGAGTGTGCCAAACAGCATACACGGCCCCATGACAAGCGTGTAGTCAGCTGGCACTTTTCACCAGAATGTTCTCCCACATTAGCATCACATACAGCAAAACCTCAGCTTATATTACACAAAAGCTAATATTACAGACAATAATTTAGCTTTGGCTGTATGCACATGAATGGAGCGTTGGAAGCCGTTGTTGCATTGAAGTCAACACCCTCAAGGCTTGTCCCTTTCAAATAAGCCAATGAAAACAATAAATAAAATTAACTCACACGAGTAATGGTAAACAAAAATTATGATTCCTCACAATACAGCCTCACGTCTCCCAGCAGCACAGATGCGAGTGGTTTCTGCGAAGCACTTGACACACCGGCTCAAATCCCGCCCCCTCAGCCACTCCCGTTCCCCTGACGGCCTGAGCCAAACTGGCTCCGAATCAGCCTCACGCCCAGTCACTCCTACTTCCAGACAAGCCAGGCCAAACCGGCTTCATCAAAAGTCAAGCATGCCTCTGACAGTATACACGGAGTATGTGGAGGATGTGCAGCATCATCCAGGGAAAGGTGCCATTGGTCAGGATGGCCCTCACTGTGTAAGACAGTGTGTCTCCAGTGTGTTTCTTTTGCACCCCTGCACCTTGAACTAATGCACTTGTTGTACGTCGCTCTGGATAAGAGCGTCTGCTAAATGCCTGTAATGTAATGTAATGTAACGTAAGACAGACTCCCCCTCAGCCAATCAGGTGCCTGTGGCCTTCCTTCTGCACTCAGTGTGTGTCCTCTTTGGCTGCTTTTCCACTTCATGGTACCGGCTTAACTCGACTCGGCTCTACTCGCTTTTGGTACCAGGTACTTCGTTTTCCACTGCAGATAGTACCCCTACCCCCGTCAATGTAGCTGGTCGTCATAGCGACGACTGGTGAAACTGCCGTTTCTGACCAATCGGTGGTCTGCAGTTTTTTTCACATCTCCTTTTGGTGCCGCCTCAGCTCGCTTGGAACCTCGACGGAGGTGATACCAAAAAAGTACCAGGTACCAGGTACTATCCACAACTTTTGCCCGATGGAAAACCACAAAAGGCGAGTAGAGTCGAGTGGAGTCGAGTTGAGCCGGGACCATGTGGTGGAAATGCGACTTTTGAACACACAGCTGGTGGACTTTGAGGTGAAAAGTAGCAGCTGCTGCTAAAACAACGCTGGCTCCTGGGGGTCGTCGCTAAGATGAGAAGGCGTACATCAGTGGTAACCAACCCTGTTCCTGGAAATCTACCATCCTGTAAGTTTTCTTTTCAACCCTAATTTGGCACACCTGACTCCACTAACTAGCAGCTCAACAAGATATCTAGCTGTTGAATAGGTGTGCTTTGTCAGGGTTTGAATGGAAACCTAGATCTCCAGGAACAGGGTTGGTTACCACTGGCCTACATGGTAAAATTTTTAGTGTTAATATGAATTTATTATTCTGAGTCCAGCAGTCCGGTACTCTCATGCGTTCTCTGTCACAGTAAAATGTGCTGACTTTACACTGCTCATTTCTACTGTGTACAAATACAGCTGGCCATTCTGTACTTCTAGGAAACATTAGCCGCTGTCTGAAATAATTGTCTGGGAGAAAAACGTTAGCATATTTATTCGCTTGGCAGACACGCTAATTTGCACAGCTTACAGTTCTCTTAACTATGCGATTTATGCAGGTGGATAATCGCTGGAGTGATTCAGGTTAAGTACCTTGCTTAAGGGTACAATGGCCGTGCCCCACCTGCATACGAGTTCATAAGCTCTCCTCCACCCTACAGCCTGTAGCAGGGCTGCGTTCCAACACCTGCTTGTGAGTGACATGCCCTGCTTCACACCTCACTCTCAGGACAAGATGGGTACAAAAACGTGGCTTAAAAAGGTACAATCGCTTGTCACTGGGGAGGCACCCTGGCTATAGGTACATGAAATTATACTCCAGCCAGCAATAAACAATTCATTTGTATCTTACTTGTACCCAATTACAACATTATTGTACTTTCACGGTACATTTTGTATCTCCATTTTACCTTTACTTCTTAGAGCGTTCCAACCCTAAGCTCATTTTCATAATTCAGGGAAACTGATGACAGTTTACCTGTTTCGACTGACACAGACAAGGTGTCAGAGGAGAGTAGTGCATGTGTAACATGAGCGGGCAGGCTGCAGTATGGGTAGGGCTCATGCCATGTGCCCTGTCCACACACCCGAACATTGCCTTGACGGGATGACCCACCCAGCAGCCCTTAGCTCTTCACTTCTCTTAAAACTCCTTGCATTGTGTAAGGGAGGGGGGGAAAAAACAGCATGATGTAATCTGCACATTACCCAACAGGAAAAGCAGACTGTCTGTACCTAAATCAACTTCCCGGCCTGCGATGTCATGATTCTTCAGAGGAATTCTTGCTTTAATGTTCTTTAACGTTCCGTTTCAGTTGATTCGAAAAGTGAGTGCATGCAACAGGGTTAGAGGAATGGTGCTAGGCAACAAAGTCGACTGTAGTGACAAGTGCAGAAACATTTCATTTTTTATTTGAAGTATACAGTATAATTGATTTAGGACGCGAGCTATTTACAATCGTGCTACGCAGCGCCTGTTTACTTTCCTGCAGTTCTCTTGTGTTTTAAATGTTTGCGTGTGCTGGGGAGGAATGGTCTTCTTTTGGTGTTCTCTTGTTGTTTACACAGCATGTTTGTTTTGAAAAGGGATCAAAGACAGACTCTTTTTGAGAGGTTCAGTCTTTTGTTTGCTCAGGTGGCAGCTGTTATGTTTTTGTTTTGGGGTTTTCTGTGTGTGTGTGTGTGTGTTCCTGTCATGGGGATGGGCCTGGGTGGGAAGGTAGTGGGCTTGGGGGCATTTGGAAAGAGGAACAACTTTGTATTGCACTCATGGCACAAATCTGTACACTCCAACCTGACAGGAACAGGTGCATTCCTGGTTTTCCACATACAGAGACCAGGTGCAAAGGTACACTACTCACTTAGAAGAGAGCAATATGTGATAATGCTGTATCATGTCAAAGTGTGCCGTCCTTGAGCAAAAGGCACGGCTCGTAGTGCTAACAAGACCAGGTCAAAACCTAGCATATGGCTGGACCTAACACACTTCATCCGGCCAACCAATGGTGTAACTTCATAACTCGGCCGACCAATGGTGTAACTTCATCACTCACTCAGTCACTCGCTCAGTCACAGACATTCGCGTTTGTAGGGCTGGCCCAGCTGTTGCGGTCCAGCCAAAAACCACGCATTAGAATGTCTTAAAACATTCAGTGGGAGTATATTATGGAGAGAATGCGTCCTACGGCAGAAGAGCCTTCAGCCACACCGGCACACCCTCCGCCCAGAAACTACTCCTCCCCTTTTCTCCCTCTGTATTTCTCGCTCTCACTTTTAAAATTAACTTTTTGTGTTCCTGCCCAGGGAACATGCGTACATTTCTGTGATGTGAAGTCAATGAGACGTCGGCTAAACGGTGTTCAAAACTCGGCTACATTGGGTTGAAAAGTGAAAGACTTCTAGCGGACTAGGACATATACTAGGACAGACTATACCCAGGTAAAACCTGAGTTAAATTTGTGGTTAACTTAGTTATGTAAAAACTTCTTTAAACCTGGATTCACACCCCTCTCGGCATCTAGATTCTGACTTTTGCTCCCTGGGTTTTCACTTTAATTGTGACCTCTTGATGTGAACGGTGATGTGTAACGGTTAAGGTTGAGTAAAAAAATTGATTGCAATGTCTGAATAAAGAGTATTTAAGTATCTAGGCTGACCAGACAACCACTTTTTCCTGGACACTTCTTCTCTTTGGGTCTAAATTCCTAAAAAATGTTCGATTCGGTTTTGCTTGTTCCATAGACCACACATAAACAAACAAATAGACCTGTATTATGTTCATAATGCCCGCCTGAACTGCAATATATGGTCACACTAAACTATCCAGCCGTTCTCTCTCACTCATTCTCCACAACTGGTGACAAACTTCACTGAACTTCCACAGGTTTCTCCCCCCTGTATGGGGGCATGATAATGTTTTTCTGAGGCACAAATACTAAGGTGACCAGATTTCAAATCACGGTCCATGAGGGCCATGCTGGTTTTCCAGCCTCCCTTTACCTGGGAGTCAGGTGTGAAGACAGTCTGGCCAATCAGTAGCTCTAATTGTTCAGGTAATTCCCCGGGAGGACAGAAAATAAGGCACCAAAAACGGGGGCTGTCCCAGGAAAACGGGGACAGCCCCCCCCTCAAGTCTTTAAAAAGTAGATAAGAGGAAATGCTTAGTCAGTTGTGGCTGAAAAAACAATAAAGCCCCTATATTAAAAAAAAAAAAAAAAAAAGTCACTGCTTTGTGTGAAAGCATTTTTGGGGGGAAATGTTCTGTGTGTGCACTGTACTAAACAAAAGTCCCTCTCTTTTCCCTTTTGTTATCTGTGCATCTTTTCTCTTTGTCATTCCATTTCCTCCATCCGCTTTCGTGTGATGTTCTTACTGTGAATTCACTTTCTGCCAGACTTAATGGGAGCTGTGTCATCCAAAAGGTTCCGCTTTTGACTCATCTGTGCATACAGTATCCCCAAAAGGCTTGGAGATCATCCAGGTGCTTTTTTGCAAATGTGAGATGAGCTCATTCATGTGTCGCTTGGTTGGCAGTGGTTTCCGTCTTGCTATTCTCCCATTTTGCCCAGTCTCTTTCTTATAGTCATGAACACTAACCTTACCTGAGGCTTGAGAGGCCTATTGTTCTTTTTATGTTCTACTGGGATCTTTTGTACTTCTTGGATGAGTTCTTTGCTGAGATTCACTCCTGTTCTCACTGGGGTTTGGTGGAGAACTTATAAATTACTTTTCAGGCTTATATATTTCAATACATTTTTTATTTTCTCTTTTGGAATTTCCTTTCATCATGGAATAGTGTGCTTGTGGAAACTTCACTCTCAGATCAATATGAGTGAGGTTTCGATTCAACAGGGCTGGCTGCAATTAAGCCTGACTATGTGCAATCACATGAACCTAGTTATTTATTAAATTTGGTTTATCGGATGATTGGGGGCAATTGCTTTTTCGCATGGGTGATATGGTTGTTTCATAACTTTTTTCATTAAATTAAGTGATAATGTAAAAAAAAAGTGTTTTATGCTTACTCAGTTTCCCTTTGTCTAATATTATATTTTGTCTGAAGATCTGAAACCATTCATTGAGGCAAATGCTGAGAGAGGAAATCAGGAACGGGGCAAATATTTTTTTTTACGGCACTGTATATAGTCATTGAGATAAAGAACTGAGAGAGAGTCTTTGATGCCCTTTTATTAGAACATAATTTTCAATTCATTACACTAGAATAAAGATTACTATTATTATTATTATTATTATTATTATTATTATTATTATTATAATAATAATAATAATAATAATAATAATAATAATTAGAAGAAGAAGAACCAAAAGAAAAAGAGAGAGAGCGGGATGGAGAGAGAGAGAGAGTGAGAGAGGAAGAGAAAGAGAATGAGTGACTGGGGAGAGAGATTTTTGAGATCTGAGAAATTGCATTTACTGACACATTTTCAGGCCTGCGAAAACAGCCGACTGCACAATCGCACGTCCTTAGATTAAACACAACAAATTACACACACACAGGGTACATGTTTCCAGCTGTGGCCCCTCACTCCCCCTCTGCCCAGACAGAGACGAAGAACAAATCAGCGAGAGAGAGAGAGAGAGAGAGAGAGAGAGAGAGAGGGGGGGGCCGGAGAGGAATCTGACCGTGACGGGCGTGAGAGATCTGGTCCCGCAGGTCGGACTGGTGCGACGGGTGCGAGCCGCGCTCGCGGAATGCCAACGACCAGAGGGGTGCGGCCCCCGGAGAGAGAGAGAAACACGAGGAAGCGAAAGGCAGACCGCACTCGTTGTCCTTGACGAGGGACCGCACGGGTAGGCGACGCGCGACACGGATCTCAAACGCTCCGGGGGGGAAACGGTATCGGCGATCGACCGGGACTGGCGTTCGGAACGCGCGACCGACAGAAGAAGAAGAAGCAGCACGGCCGCACACCACCGACGTGGGAAACGCGAGCGTAGGCACAGGCACTGCACACACGCGCACGCGCGCACACACAGCAGGCACAGTCTAGTACGAGGGTACGCAGCCACGCCTTGCCGTGGTCCCAGGTGCGCTCGGTCACAGGGAAACAGCACACAGCCCCCGGTGGAGCCATCGTCTAGTTACCAGAGAGAGAGAGAGAGGGAAAGGAGACAGATCTTCAGAATGGCAGAAGCACCAAAAATCGAACTCTTCATGAAGGTAAGAGCGATACGCTGAGACGATGCTTTTAGCTGTTGCTTTTTCATTGATGTTTTGCTGTTGCGGTTGCAATGTTTTTCATATCACTGCTCCTGTTATGAAATGTGCTGATTGTTCTTCCCCCCATCCCCAATTAAAAAATTCATTTCTGAGGTCAGTCTCGGTCCAATCATGTTAAGTTTTTGTGCTAGACTGAACTGAATGGATTGCGTGGGCCAGTTTCTCTGGAGAAATCTGAAATGAAAGCTAAGTTGTGAAATCACTGCAAGCACGAGTAACAAATTCTGTCAGGTTCATAGCGTCTTAGTATCTCTTTGTTAAATATAGATATTTGGTACATCACTGTTTGATACAAATTTGACTCATCTGCACAAATCATGCGGGGTTGAATAAAATATGTTGGCACACTGTTACACTCAGAATCACCTCAGAGTTCGTCACATATTGAAATATTGCCCAGTTTCTCTACTCCCTGTTTTTTTTTATAGTGTGTAAATACCAAGTCCAACCCTTTGATAGATCTAACCTGTTACATCAAGCTGATCAAGTTATATTGGATCATTTGCATGGATCAAAGAGAGCTGTTATCAGTATGAATCAAAGCTGCCATTTAAAAAAAAAAAAAATTGAATACAGTTTTACAAAGGTGGGGGCAGGAGAGAGTAATGGCAAAGAGCATTGCTGTGGGTATGGGGGGGGGGCAATAATGACTAAATTGGGGAAAAGATGGGAGCAAAATGGCAACAAAAAAAAGATGATTGAAATAGGAAGACTGCTGAGAAGCAGTGCAGAGGGCTGTTTCAACAGCCATGTATTGTGGTGGTTCCCAAACCACCTGACCCATTTAAGGAAGGCGTACATTTGTGACACTCTCCTTAGTGAAAGCGTGGCCTTATGTGCAGGCTACAGGTGACTCATTCTTTTAAGGCACCACGCTGTGGTGCAAGAATGAGCTCACAACGGAGTCAGATCAAATCTGGACCGTGCTGGTGCTGAATGTGGCATGCGGTAGCTCCACAGGCCAGGTGCAATTAGCGATTGTGTTGCCCAGGGTATGGAAAGGTTCAGTCGATTAGGGGGTCCGTGTTTCACTGCTCTTCACTGAACCCCGCTGGCTGGTCCATCAGGCACCCATGGACTATGTGTGAAAGTCGCTATATATGAAAGGTCTTCCTCTGACTCCACCTTTTGTGAGCCTGGCTTTAGTGAAAAGTGGTGTGAAAAGTAGCAGCTGGCGACACCGTGACGTTTCGGAGGGGAACCACGAATGTCTCGACTCTCCTTAATCAGTAGTGGGGTTCGCACATGAACACAGCTGCAGTTGCGGATAACTGGACATTCCAAATTATGGTGGGAATTTGATATGCTTAGCCCCATGTTGGGTTAATAAATGTGGCCTTATGCAACCTTTCTGATTCCCCATCCTCTCTCCTCTGCTCTGCTTTTCCCATTCTCTCTCACTCTCTTTTTCTTTCTCTGTCCCTGCTCATCTCTCTACAACTCTCACTACTGCACTTTCTTCCATCTTCCCCCTTTTGCCCCTCTACTCCTCTCTCTCCCCTCTCCCCATTCCCTCCACCTCTCTCCCCCTTACACCTATTCCTCTCTCCCCTTTCTTCTCCATCACTCACTCCCTTTCTACCTCCCTCCCTCTCTGCCACCCCTCCCGCTATCCCTCCCTCCTAGGCGAGTAACGATGGAGAGAGTGTGGGGAACTGTCCTTTCTGCCAGCGACTCTTCATGATCCTGTGGCTGAAGGGGGTCAATTTCACCATAACCACCGTCGACATGAAGAAGTGAGCCCTCTACACCCACCGGAACACACGTGCATGTTACCTTGGCTATTTTTATTTTATTTTTATTTAACCATTATTTAATGGAGAGATTGAAATCAGGGGGACCTGTTGCACACAATAATTAAAACGAAAAATGAGACAGAGTTGTTAAAAGCAGGGAGAGGTTAAAAGCATACATACTTCAGTCACAGAGTCATGAATTGCATGTTTAAAGTCCACAATTGAAATTAATTTGTCAATTTGCTAATTGTTCCAACTATAGTTGTCTGAAACCCCCTTACCAAATTCTTTGGCAGATTAACTATGTTTTCTAATTAGCAACTATAGGAGGTGCAAAATGTCTGAAACCCAGATGTAAAGAAGTTAACCCAGACCATTCATATTCTTAGAATAAAGAATGAAAAAAACACAACCTCTTTCTTGCACTCCCTTAGGGCGCCAGAGGTGCTGAAGGACCTGGCCCCTGGATCCCAGCCTCCCTTCGTCATCTTCAATGGTGAGGTGCTCACCGACACCAACAAGATCGAGGAGTTCCTGGAGGCGACTCTGGCACCCCCGCAGTGAGTATGGCACATACTGTACATGCATATGGACACATGCACACACACACACACACACACACACACACACACACACACACGCGCACACGCACACACACACACACAAACATTCACATGCTTAACTGTGCCCCCACAGGTACCCCAAGCTGTGCTGTAGGAATAAGGAGTCCAATACGGCAGGAGACGACATCTTCCACAAGTTCTCATCCTACATCAAAAATTCCAACCCAAAATTAAATGACAGTAAGAGCACTGTTCGATTCCATAAGCTCAACATTCATGTGGATTCTATAAACTCACCAGTTACTCAGCTCATACAATCTTTCTGTCCTCTCTGCTCCTTAACTACAGGAGGATCCAGTTGGTAACAGGAGTTTGCATTGCTGTATTACAGTTTAGAATGTGCAATGCCATGTTATTGACTTTGTTGATCAGTGTTTCAGCTTTGATGGTAGGGAGACCGTACTTTTAGAATACAGAGTACTGTATCTGGTGTGACTATGGAATATGATTTCTTTGAGCTGCTTCCTACTACATTTCTGTCTGTGGAACTTTTGAATCACATTCGTGTTCTAGCATGTTTTGGCGAGTGTGAAATTGCGTCAGACTGTTTGATATTCAGTTGAAAACGGCTTTTTCTCACGTGGTGATATAACATGAACATGAGACAGACCTGCACTCCCCTTGTCCATATGTGAAATTTTAATGGATATAATGTTTAACTGTGTGTCAGTAAATCAATTTATTTAATCAACGTCTTCAAGTGTCAAGAGAAATCATTATAGGACATTTTAAAACATCTCTATCCTCCTAGAGATAATGATAAGAACAGGCCATTCAGCAAAACAATGCTTGCCATTTCCCTGACTAAATTAGTGCTCTGATTACCTACAGATTAGATAGTATCTAACACCATATCAAGCCTAGAGTTTCTGCCTCTACTATGTGACCTGGCAGGCTATTCCACATATTGACTACTCTCTGCAAGAAAAATTCTTCCTAATGTCCGTACAGAATTTACCTTTTGCTAATTTCTATTTATGTCCCCTTGTTCTACAAACAGAACTCAACCTGAAGAATCTCTTATAGTTCACTTTGTTGATCCACTTTATGAATTTAAAAGCCTCATTCAAATCACCCCTAAGACTCCTTTTACTAAGCTTGAAGGGGTTAAGCATTTTAAGTCTTTCCTTGTAGCTTTTATCTTTCACACCAGGAATCAGTTTGGTTGCTCTTCTTTAAACCTTTTCCAGAGCCTCTATATTTTTGTTGTAGTACGGTCCCCAGAACTGAAAGAAACTTTCTCCACTGTAAACATTGCTGTGCATTTGTGCAATTAAATATTTTTCAATAGCAACCAAGCTCTCTTGAGTAAATAATAATGAATATTATATACATGGTGCCTTTCATCTGAAAGCACCCCATACGGAAAAGTTATATATTTAAATATAGAGTGGGAAATTCAAAGTCTATGAACACATATTGAAATGGAAACATAAATTAACAACATGTGTTTTAGTATATTTTTTTAAATATATGTAAAAAAAAATTCATATATTCCTATTATATTTAAATACATGTAAATGAAAGTCAGAAATATGCAAAAGTTGCCTATTTTGAATATTTAAATATACCCATCTTAGTGATACACACCAACCAGGTTGCAGCAGATGGCCCATCATACACCAGCTGAGGTTGAGAGGGAGGGAAGTTAAGGTAGTGGAATTTTCACTGCATTTTGTGAAAATTTTGCCAGGGCTACATTCAAAAACAGTGGCGTTGATGACAGTTTTATTAACCGAAATATTGCCGCACTAAACATCTACTCACCGAGTGTAGTTGCTACGGCTGCTAATAGAACAATTGCCAATGGAGTGTGAAAACCATAAATATGTCACATCTGCGATGTGCCATATTTGCTCCCATTCTCACCAAATGGGAGCAAACGCAACTCAAAGGTTTTTTGCAAAACATCTTGCACGGTGTCGCCCCCTCAGGCTTGGAGAAGAGGTTCCTGAAAAGCATGGTGATGCTAGACGAGTACCTGCTGACGCCTCTCCCTCAGGAGCTGGAAAAGAACCCGAATGCTAACAGGTCCACCAGGAATTACCTGGATGGGGAAACTCTCACGCTGGCCGACTGCAACCTCCTGCCCAAACTCAACATCGTCAAGGTACCCTCTCAGACCTTATACGATGGGATCCTTGCCCCGTTGACTTTTGTTACAATGGATGAAGCTGTATAACGAGGAGAACTGGCACACACTGAATTTTAAAGATATTTACTGTAGGACATTTACTGAAGAAGGACCTGACCTTCATTTCAATGTCAACATATGATGGTCCCAATTCTCCCTCTCTTTCTCTCTCTCTGTCTGTCTCTCTCTTTCGCTGTCTTCCTCTCTCTGTCTCTCTCTTTTGCTGTTTTCCTCTCTCTGTCTCTCTCTGTCTCTCTCTCTCTCTCTCTCCCTCAGGTGGTGTGCAAAAGGTACCGAAACTTTGAGATTCCCGTGGAGCTGAAGGGTCTGACCCGATACCTGCAAAAAGCCTACGAGCAGGAGGAGTTTCGCCAAACCTGCCCCAATGACTCTGAGATCCTGGAGGCGTACCACTCTGTGGCCAAGTACCTCAACAGATAAAAACAAAAGGAGAGGGACGGGAAGATAGGGAGAGACTGCCACAGAAGGAAGGGGCCAGGATTCAATCAACATTTGTCCTTAATGTTGATTTGCACATAAACACAAGTGTTCTTTTTTTTCTCTTCTCAAATACAATTTGAAGCGTTAACATTCAGTGGTTTCCACACCTGTCAAACTGTCAGATAAGGAAAAAAGGACAGGTTTTTCCAGGAAAGATTAATTTGGGGTGGGGGGGGAAAGGGGGGGGGGGGGGGGGGGGGGGGGGCGGGTCTTCAGTGAAAGGGAGAAGAAAGAAATTCAGAGAAGACGTACAAAAAAAGTGAAGCCAGGAGGAAACTAGGGAGTAAAGGAGTTAGAGTAGCCTTGAATCACCATGGAAACTCAAGCAAAATAATTGCTTTAGACATTGATGTAGACACCTTCTGTAAATACATGCCTTGATCAGTGACGAAATGCATCCTTAATTATCTTACTTCGTGTATATTATTAAAAATATCTAAATTCTAAACAACTTCATGGGTTGGCCAGGAACAAAAATTATTGTATAGATCTTGCAAACAGATTCTCTGGAAACTTGTATATTTAGGGCTCTGCCTGCAATGCTTAAATTCTGATATCTGACAAGAATTGTTCTTCTAAGATGAATGCACTGTTATTCTGCCTCTTCATGAGTGTCAGCTTCCCAGTTACTTGTGTGGTATCACAACTGTTTATTTTGGTTACGGCTTATGTTTCACATGGCACAATAATAAAAAAAACTAAAATGTATCAATGCATTTTGATGTTCCTTCAGAGTATGTTTAATGATATTGTATACAACTGAATCAGATGCTGAAAATAAAAACTAAATCGAAATGTTAGAACCAAAATTTAAAATGGGCACACCTAACAGTGATGCCTTTTTGGTAATGAATTAGAGAATGAATGTTTAAAAATTGAAAACTTTCCTACCACAGTGTTATGTTCTAATGCAGGGCTGGGAAGGTCATCCGCATCAAGTAGTGAGCACGCACATTTGTGTATATATATATATATATATATATATATATATATATATATATATGTATAAAAAACATCCACTCAGGCCTGAAACCCTGGCCTCTTTCATAAGGCCCAATAATGAAGTAATGTGCAGCAGCTGCTATGATTACAATGAGTTGCAGCCTAATTGTAATTGAATTAATGGGATATACATACATATGGGATATGGAGCCTATCCCAGCATGCAGTGGGCGAGAGGCAGGAATAAACCCTGGACAGGACACCAATCTATTGCAGGACCAACACAGAGGCGTAGTAAATACCACTGTGGCCTTACAGCAAGAAGGTACCAGGACCTTCTTGCTGTAAGGCGACAGTGGTATTTATTACACTGCTGTGCCACCCCTTGAATCTGACATGCTGTACAGTTTAGCTTAAAAATATTAATTATAAGTTGTGACCAAGGAAAATACAGTGGCAATGGACATTTAGCCCATTCAGCACTAACATGACAGGGGCCTCGACTCTAGTTATGTTTCCAAATGAGTGTTTTTGCAGGGCCTACAGTAAGCAAGATAACTAATTAAATATAGAAAGTTGTGTTACAAGTCTTTATGGGTGGCCGTGCTTACCATACGTTACAGATTTTTCGTCAACCACTCTCCAAATCAAATGGGATGGTACAACTATAAGTTGATATGGTTTCACTTTCGTTCAAGGTTTGAACGTTTCATTCCTTGATCAAAGAGGGGTGGGGGTGGAAAACTATCGTGCGACGTCTCAAAAATCCACAAATAAATAAAAGCAACCGGCGATGCACAGATGTGGACCCAGCTGCATTTTTTTTATGCGACAGAAACACTTTATTTGCGGAATCGCTGCATTTATTTGTGCAACAGCGACATTTATTTGTGGATCCGCTACATCTATTTTTGAGACAATAATAGGCCTACACATACAATAATGCAACCACAGTAGCTAAATACAGCCGCGCTCTCGTTTAGTGAACAGTGAACCTGTTGAAAGTCAAGTCGAGCCATTAAGACCGAGTCAGCACAAAGCACAAAAATTCAGTCCGGAATAAAGATTGATCGAAAATCAAGTTTTCGTGACAAGCTAGCCATCTGAGAATAGAGTAGGCTACTGCTAATTACAATACATAACGCTATGTAAAGTCACACCCAACATCAGAAAAAAGGAACATATTTTTCACGAGAATTTGTCCTCATCTTCGATCATTAAAAACTGAGAAAATTGAAATACCACAAATATTGTAGCAAGTTAGCAACACCCCAATGTGTCACATTTGTGGTATATGCGACAACAGTGCTGCTAGATCCCTTGACAGAGCCCAATACGTTTCTACAGTTTCAGAAGATACAAAAAAAATATTTTTAAACAAACAGCACTCCTATAGGGCGATCGTAGGTGCAACTAACCAATTGGAATGGCAGATATTGACAGGCGCTTCTCAGAGAGTGTCAAGCAGCTAGCCAAGTTGGAAAGTCCAGCAAAGTTTTGTTGTCATCCTACAAAAGAACGAAAAAACAGGAAATCTAGAAAGTTTTTTAGCAATAGTAAGTACAGTGCGATCTATCGAGTAACAGCAGACTCGACGTTGGCCTGTCGGTCAGTATACACAGCGACTAGCGGATTATTGGAGTGTGTTTTGCTGGTGATGTTTCGCTATTTGAGTCGTGTGACATTCTGCACGTATGCACTGTAGTATATAGTATTTAGCGAGAAGGGTAGAGGTGTATTTCATTCTTTAAACGTGAAGTATATTCAACCATGCACGTCACCATTTCAATCCTTAACCTGCATGTAAATGAATGTAAACTGAAGAGATTGTTATTGTCCCAAGTCTGAGAGACAAAACACCCGCTCTGTTTTGTTCATGTTAGTTCAGTTAGCTACCTTGATTAGTGTTGATTCAGCTTTGAACCTTGTCCTAGTTAAACTGTCTGGCTGATCTACATAGTTTTAGACTTGCTATCTGTGAGGAAGTAGGTCTTGTTATACCTCCCTGCTTGCTGGACTGAGTTCTCTTGCTAGCAAACGTTAGCTAACACAAATGTTTTATGCAGTGTATGCCAGTTCAGGGTTTGTCAACTGAAAGATGCCATTGTGCCTTTTAGTTAGCTTAATAGAGCAAGTAAATTAATAACATCTAATTTCTAATTAACTGCATGGATTTAGTTAGAGGTGCAACAGTAGACCATTGGAGTAACACGAAGCTATCACTAGCTACGTCACGTTCTTTAAATTTATTTTTTATTTTTATATTTTTAATGAATAGTTATATGCAGTAACTGATGGATTGGATACATGTCTTAACCTTCAGTTTTACCCAGACGTAACGCAAATAATAAAATATATTTGCTACCGAGCAACATTACAGTTTCTAACGGAAAAGCAGTATACATGCGTAACGAACATTTTCTCCCATGGTATGACGCTGGGCAATATTTTGTTTAGCCTAGATAAGCCTGTGGTCATTAAACATTAATTCACAGATTACGGGTGTGTTCCTTATGTATGTGCTGTCTGGATTTCAATATTTGGGTGCAAGGACATTAGCGGATTAAAAGTCTGTCGCTGTCGTTTTACAATTCAAGTTGAATGCGGAGTTTAAAGACGGACAGTTCGTCTATTGAGCTTACTCTAAGCAGCTGTTCAGAGCAGCGCAGGGGTAAAGGAGGTTAGCTAGCTCACCTTGGTTTAACCGTGCGAACTGTACACACTCATACACTTCAGACAAACAGTACATTCTTACAGATTAACGTTCAAAACTACCCCGTAACTGCACGTCGGCATATAAGATAGTTGCACCCTGGACTCCATAACTTGTATTCATTGCAGGTCTATGAACAATTCGTAAACGTGTGTTTATTACCCATGGAGAAGCTGAACATGGACTATACTAACACAGTAACACACGGTGCAAAATAAATCACTAATCTATTGAGATATGTGCCTTTCGGTTTGCTATAAATGCTCACCCCTGCATTAGAATACAGGGCAAATATTAACTCTTCATTATCAAACCCATTTTCTGGGGTATATTGTAAAATTCCATGATGTGAAAGACATCACGTGACGAGTCGAGCTTTATTTTATGTAGTGATCCACGCATTAAAAAGGCATCTCTTATGTGGAAAGACCAACTATATTGTGTTTTGTGCAGTGCAATTATTGGGAGTTAGGTGCAATAATAGGGACTTGTCGTCTGTGCTGTATTTGTGTGTATGATTTCTGGTGTATGTCGTGTGTAATTTGTCCATCTATTCTGCGAGTGGCCGTTTCATTATTTGCATTGCCCATTTGGCTGTAGATATTGTCTGCACACAGAACATAAGCTTCAGTAACACAAAACAAATGTCTGTAAAAGTAACAGTAACGTATTAGAGGACCTACTCTAATAACCCGTTGCGGCATAGGCTGCTGTAGAGTGTGTTTCTGATGGTGTGGGGACTGAAGAGGAGAGCTGGGTGAACGTTGAATTTTGTGACTCTTTAAAACTGGGTTCCTTTCTTTTCCTCCCTTGGCCTCTCCGTAGGGATGTCGGAAGTGGCGGAGAGCGAGGGATGCATCGCCAATCCGGTAGGTGGTTTCTTTCTCTCCCTCCTCTGTCCAAAATGTCGCATCAGGAGACACTGGTCCCTCCTCTTTTTTTACCTTTGCATGAACCTTGACCCTGGGGTCAGATATAGCGGAAATTTCAACTGCGTTGATGCAACCACAGCCCCACTCCAAGTGTGACAGAGTGACAGTGAATTAGGGTGAAAGCTGTTACAGGAGTTGCATTTTCTAATTATTTATACTTTACAGCATAATATGACATTTGTATTATTATGTATATGAAATAAACTACATGTCATTTTGGTCTTTGGGGATTGATTCCCCCTGCTTTGTTTTTATGGTTGCTTTGTGTTTTTAGTTGAATACCTGTTGTACTTGTTTAGAAAAGGTGTTAGACATTCTCTCTCTCTCTCTCTCTCTCTCTCTCTCTCTCTCTCTCTCTCTCTCTCTCTCTCTCTCTCTCTCTCTCTCTCTCTCTCTCTCTCTCTCTCTCTCAATTCAAATTCAAATTCAAATACACTTTATTAGCATGCCTACAGACTGGTATTGTATTGGCAAAATGATCATAAAGGTAAAATGCAAACAGTAGTAACAATAATACAAACTACACTGGAGATAATCGTGAGAGAAGTCATGCTTAGGAACTGAAAGAACATGCATTAAAATGAAGTGTAAGGGTATATTTCACCTTACGCACTGTCTGAGTGCTAGTGTCTCTCACTCCCAGAATATTCATATGCAATAACTGAGATGCTAGCCTTGCATGTCATCCAAGGAGCATTGGCAATAAGGGAACGCCCTCCAATGACATGGCAGTAACACTTCTTTACCACCAGAGGGCAGGAAAGCAACCAAATAATTTTTCCGTCAGTTCCGTTTCTCTCACAAACTACATTTTTTTCGTCAGCCCCATTGTCTCTGCTTCACTGCACCCCTCCGTCCTGCTTCCTCTTGTATCTTCCTTTTCTCTCTCACACTTTCATTTTCTGCCCTGCTCCTCAAAGGCTAACCCTGATTTCTTATCCAAATGTGTTTGGCGGCAGTTGTTAGTGATTCTCCGGTTTTTTCAGGATTTTAAAACAAGACGCATCGTTGTGTTGTCTTCGCTGTTTTAAAGTGAAGGTGAAGCATTCTCTAATCAGGCTACCAGAGGGTTGGTTGCTAGGTCAGACCACGTGTTTGCAACATTTTTGGCCACTGTGTACTTTCCCTCTCGCCCAGTTCGTGTTGCTCAGTGTGTGTCTGTGTGTGTGTGTGTGTGTGTGTGTTTCAGGGCAGAAGCGACATCCGAGCCCGGGTGCAGCAGTTTTTAGAGGAGAGGATGCAGACCACAATGGTAATCAGTTTGTTCGTGCACTGCGCTGATGTCACTGTCACATGTCACTGCACATACCGGGCTGTCCTGATATTTGTGAGACTGGAGGATGATGTCACATGCGACGATGTCACACTGGCCACTTTATTAGGCGCACCTGCTCGTTAACACAAACAGGCTGCTGGGCGATTGAAGATTGTAAAAACGTTGCCTGCTCTGACCAATCCGAATTTCTGCCGTGACGTGCGAATGGCAGGGTCAAAATTTGGGGTAAACAGCATGAATCCACAGATCCATCCTGCCCTGTGTCCACGGTGCTGGCTGCTGGTGGTGTAATGGTGTGAGGAATATTTTCCTGGCACACATTAGGCCCCTTAATACCAATTATATGTATTATAGCATCTGATGAAATGGCCTTTGAGTGTATATCAATGTTGCATTCACATATATCCATGTACTTGGTTTTTGATATGCGTATGCTTGTAATTCTCTTCTCTGTTGTTGACATGTCTGTATGGGCCAGCCATGTAACCCTGTGTGTGTGTGTGTGTGTGTGTGAGTGTGCGCGAGCGTGTGTGTGTGCGTGTGTGTGTTTGTACTTGTGTGTGTGCGTGTGTGTGTGCGTATGTGTGTGTGCTTGTGCTTGTGCTTGTGTGTGTGCGTGCGCGCGCGCGTGTGTCTGTGTGTGTGCCTGCGCGTGTGTATGTGTGTATGTGTGTGTGTGTGTGTGTGTGTGTGTGCTTGTGTGTGTGTGTGTGTGTGTGCTTGTGTGTGTGTGCGTGTGTGTGTGTGTGTGTGTGTGTGTGTTGTGTGTGTGTGTGTGTGTGTGTGTGTGTGCTTGTGTGTGTGTGTGTGTGTGTGTGTGTGTGTGTGTGTGTGTGTACAGTGGGAATGCTGCTAATTCCGGTGCCGTGTTTTCCAGCTGACCGGCGTGTTGATCGGAGCAGTGGTGGCCATCTCTCTGATCGGCATCGTGGTCCTGTTCCTCTACAGGAGATACAAACTGTCCCGTTAGTATCTCCCTCTCATACACTCTCCACGGCTGTGTGTCTGTCTCACACACTCTCCACGGCTGTGCGTGTCTGTCTCACACACTCTCTCATGGCTGTGTGTCTGTCTCACACACTCTCCACGGCTGTGTGTGTCTGTCTCACACACTCTCTCATGGCTGTGTGTCTGTCTCACACACTCTCCACGGCTGTGTGTGTCTGTCTCACACACTCTCCCATGGCTGTGTGGCCTTGAAACAGACAAGGCCGAGGCCTTGCCTTTAAGCCGATTGCAGTTTTTACTCTTTTTTTGTGACTAGGATTGAAGTGTTTAAGTACCTGAGTGATCCCATTTCCTACCAAGCTACTTTGTTTTCTCAGTTGTATCCTGTGGTGGAATTCTTTCTTTATACCTTCCAGAACATTTCTCATAACCACAGAGTATCTGAGTCTGTGGATAAAATTAGGCTCTGATCTCAGTGCCCAGGAATTACTCAGATCAGTTCATATGTTTTCTAGGCTTCATTGCACACTGCGATGAAAACCAGTACTGTACTGAACTTTTAAGCTCACGAGCATCTGTTGAGTGGGATTTATCTGTCCTCGATTGGCCTTGTTCCAGGATTATTTCTCAGAAGACCAAATGTGCTGAAGTATCTGCTCAATATCTGTGCTACGCTCATGACTCGTAATTGGTCTCTTAAGATGGTTTATCACTGAATGCTGCTGACACACAAGTGTGTTTGTGCAATATGAGAGAAACATAATGAGTAGCGATGATATAAGGAGCATATTTTAGGTGGAAGACTGTGGGGTAATTTTAATAACTCCTTGCCTTGTGTGTGTGTGTGTGTGTATGTGTATGTGTGTGCACGTGTGTGTGTGTGTGTGTGTGTGTGTGTGTGTGTGTGTGTGTGTGTGTGTGTGTATATGTGTATGTGTATGTGTGTGCATGTGTGTGTGTGTGTGTGTGTGTGTGTGTGTATTCCAGAGGGCCAGCAGGGAGGCGTCCCTCGCTACCGCTTCCGGAAAAGAGACAAAGTGCTCTTCTACGGCAGGAAGATCATGAGGAAGGTTAGCCCTGTTTGCATGGCACCCCCACCAGGGGGCAGTGTGAGCTTGGCTATCTTAGTGCACTGCAAACCACCAGATGTCTCTCTCTCTCTCTCCCCCTCTCCCTCTCTCAGGTCCAGACCTTGTCTTCTCCCCCTTCCTCCAGCTCACTGTCCAAGCAGCAGCAGCAGCGTACCCGTAAGAGACCCAAAGTGCTGAGTATCGCCCGCAGGTAAGGCGACGGACGCCATCGCGGTGCCGGGATGCACAAGCCCCAAAAACTGAGGAAACTTAGGAAAAGCGTATTCAAGCACTCAAAAGTTTTTTTAAAATAACATTAAAGTGAGGGTAATTTAGAAGAAGCTTAATTGACAGTTTTAAAAATATAAGTGAGAATCAAGATTCTGGGTTTTGGATTGTACTTTATCTTGGGATCCTGCGTTCGTTTTCGTTGATATTGATTGTTTTGATCGATTTTTAAATTGCTTTAAGCTCAGTTTTTTTTATGGATGGATTTTTATTGAATTAGGGGGCAGTGAGACCTTGAGAGGACTGGAGCAGACCTTGAATTGGTGCTCCGCGTAATTGTGTAAAACCCCAGAGATGGTTCTGGAAAGATTTTGGATGTAAAATAAAAAAAGGTCTGTGGTTTTATAGCCCCAGTTCAGTTACACTGAAGATGAAGTCAAAGCCGCGGCTTGTGGTTCTCTCAGGCCGGTTTTGAAATGTTCCATGGCTGGCTGCTGTCAGACACCGTGTTTCCTGCGAAAACCGTTAAAAAGTTTTCTGTGGGAACCTTGGCCCCACGGTCTGTAACCGCCCCGTCTCTCTCCCCCGTGCTGTGTGGCCTGTGTGCGCGGAGTAAACAGCGTGTTGAGGGTGGCGCTGAAAACGGACAGGAGGTAAAAAGGGTTTGTTTTTTGGGCAGGATCCTGCGGATTCGTCGGGAGCCCCCCACCCTGCAGCCGAAGGAGCCCCCGCCCTCTCTGCTGGAGGCCGACCTGACGGAGTTCGACGTGCAGAACTCCCACCTTCCCTCTGAGGTGCTCTACATGCTGAAGAACGTCAGGTGAGCACCAGTGGCCTTCTCATGTGCACAGCTGAACCAAATCTCCTGTGAGTTAGCGTATAGCATCGCACAGCTGAGGCAAACTCCTGTGAGTTAGCACGTAGCATCGCACAGCTGAGGCAAACTCCTGTGAGTTAGCACGTAGCATCGCACAGCTGAGGCAAACTCCTGTGAGTTAGCACGTAGCATCGCACAGCTGAGGCAAACTCCTGGGAGTTAGCACGTAGCATCGCACAGCTGAGGCAAACTCCTGTGATTTAGCACGTAGCATTGCACAGCTGAGGCACACTCCTTTGAGTTAACACATAGCATTGCACAGCGTTGTAACTTCTCATCAAGCAGAAGAACAGGAAGGCTACATTACTCTCTGTTAATGATTTTTTATTTAATCAATGGCTTGAATTAAGTGCTTAAGTGGTGAAATGGACCTAAAATGCAGCAGACCCAGCGGGTCTCCACACCAGTGCAGGGTTGTGCTCTATAACCCCTATGTGTGTTCACACTGCCTGGTTGTGCTCTATAACCCCTGTGTGTGTCTGTACCACTGCAGGGTTGTGCTCTATAACCCCTGTGTGTGTTCACACTGCCTGGTTGTGCTCTATAACCCCTGTGTGTGTCTGTACCACTGCAGGGTTGTGCTCTATAACCCCTGTGTGTGTTCACCCTGCAGGGTTGTGCTCTATAACCCCTGTGTGTGTCTGTACCACTGCAGGGTTGTGCTCTATAACCCCTGTGTGTGTTCACACTGCAGGGTTGTGCTCTATAACCCCTGTGTGTGTCTGTACCACTGCAGGGTTGTGCTCTATAACCCCTGTGTGTGTCTGTACCACTGCAGGGTTGTGCTCTATAACCCCTGTGTGTGTGTGTTCTCCCTGCAGGGTGTTGGGGCACTTTGAGAAGCCTCTGTTCTTGGAGCTGTGCCGGCACATGGTGTTCATGGAGCTGCAGGAGGGGGAGGGGCTGTTCCGCCCCGGCGACAGGGACGACAGCATCTACGTGGTGCAGGACGGCCGCCTGGAGCTGTGCATCAACGAGAGCGTAAGGTCAAGGGTCAGGGGTCAAGCCCGTTGCCCCAGCGCCACTCTGTAGCTTTCTCCTTTACGTGGCCTGTGCCTGTCCAGAACACACCCTGTACCGGCGCTTCAGTCATCATAAAGAAGTAAAGCTGGATTCCAGTGATGACATCAGCAGTGATGTCAGTGATGAACGTGGCTCCCAGGGTCCTGAATTGGCTTACAGATGGTGGGGTGGGGCGGGGCGGGGCGGCACGCGACGGAGGGAAGGTTTCCGGTGGGCGCGATCGCCACGCGCCAGTCGCCCACCGACGGGGAATCCGACGGCCGCGCGCTCCGACCGCTCAGCTCAGCTGGCGGCTGCTTTGCGATGGCGTTTGCAGATTCGCGTTCAGACCGAGTGAATGGCAGTGCCCTGGTGCGCTCTCGTGAGCTGAATCACTGCGCTCTTGTGAGCGCGAGCGGCTGTAAACCTCCTCACGGCGAATAGTAAACACAGAAACGGCGGGGTGAAGTGCTTGCGGTTTATTCCCCGCCCCGACGATGGATTGGGACACTCCGGTCGGGCTCCGGGGAGCCGGGCCGTGCTTCCTGACGGGTGGATGAGTACAGCGGCGGCGCTGCTGTTAGCGCACGCAGATCTGACTCCAAATGTCAAGCCTGATTTTATGGGCAAACTTTTTTTTTTTCCTCCGGGATTTCGCTCTCGGCACGTATTTAATATTCACTTTCGCTCCCAAACTGCCTGCCGCCGCCGCCGCGTAAATGGTCCTCCTCCTTTATTGAGTACAACCGCGGAATCAGACTCGTGGAACTAGTCCAGATATCAATAGCAGAATATAGCCTGTCAGAGCCACGGAAGGTTAATGCAAAATGATGTCCTTTGTGATAGTCGGTGCTAGGCGATTTGAACTTGGGAATTGCTTTCCTGTCCTGTTTAACCTCCTGCTTAAAATTTTTACGCGATTATTTATGTATGCAAATCTGTTTGACCCCGAGAGGCCGTCTGACATCCTGCATCCTCAGTCATTCTTATTTTTCTTTTTTTTTCGTTCTCTTCCACTCTGTCCCTCTCTTTCTGTCGCTGTTGATGGTCTTTTACATTCAGACCATCTGTTTGCCTTGTATTGACTGGTATTGTCAGAAGCTGCCCACGTTATTTCTTTCTCTGTCTGTAAACATCCTGTGAAACATGCACACCCGTGGTTGAATTATATTGCATTCAACTGAACTGAACTGAATTTATTTGCGTCGCATTGCATTCGAGCTGAACTGAGCTGTCCTGCATTGCATTGTGTTATATTGAGCTGAACTGAACTGAACTGACTCGCTGACAGTTCAATTAAAGTGAGTTAATTGAGGTTTATTCTGGTTTCTTTGGTGTTTGCAGGATGGCACGGTTCCAGTGGTGAAGGACGTGCTGCCAGGAGACAGTGTGCACAGTCTCCTCAGCATCCTGGACATCATCACTGTGAGTCAGTCTGTCTGTCTGTCTGTCTGTCTGTCTGTCTGTCTGTCTGTCTGTCTGTCTGTCTGTCTG
>CM045896.1:4832500-4837500 GCA_025169545.1 Anguilla japonica | reverse complement strand
ATTCTAATTATGTTTGTAGTTTTGTTCTGATCCTGAGCAGGTGAGGTGTTGGTGTGTGTTAGTATATGTGGGGAACTAAGGCTCAGGACCAGCTGAGTGAGGGGATTGTTTGCTTTGCTCAACTCTTGGTATTGCAGGGCTTTGTATTGATGTGAGTGGGGGTCACTTTGTTTTAGGTGCTTCCAAAATTTGATTGACCTTCTCTCTCTCTGTACCCCAGGGGTACCCTGCTCCCTATAAGACCGTGTGAGCTGGCTCAGTGCCTGTATGTGTGATACTGAGTCTCTCTCTCTCTCTCTCTCTCTCTCTCTCTCTCTCTCTCTCTCTCTCTCTCTCTCTCTCTCTCTGTACCCCAGGGGTACCCCACTCCCTATAAGACCGTGTGAGCTGGCTCAGTGCCTGTGTGTGTGATACTGAGTCTCTCTCTCTCTCTCTCTCTCTCTCTCTCTGTACTCCAGGGGTACCCCGCTCCCTATAAGACCGTGTCCGCTCGGGCAGCCTCCAGGTCCACCATACTGCGCCTGCCAGCCTCCGCCTTCCAGTCTGTGTTTGAGAAATACCCAGAAACGCTGGTCCGGGTCATCCAGGTACAGCTCATTTATACATGCTCACATACACACACATTATGTATACACACATTCACACTCATTTATGCATGCTCATATACACACACATTATGTATACACACATACACACACATTTATACATGCTCACATACACACACATTTATACATGCTCATATGAACACACATTATTTATACACACATACACACACATTTATACATTCTCATATACACACACATTATGTATACACACATTCACACACATTTATGTATATACACATACACACACACACACATACACACCTACTGTATATATACACACATACACATGTGTGCATACCATTGCAAGAAATAGGTATAAAATCCAGGTCATTCCAAGGGTTGTCAAACTTTTTCTTGCAGCTGTATACACACAAACACACTCACGTGCAGCTTCTCCCCTAGGATTTTTTTCAGCAGTGGTGGATTTTTGCTCAGGTTTACAACGCAACTCAATGTTGCATATGCGCACACACACACACACACACACACATGCACGCACACAAACACCTGTTTATCACATGTATTTTAGTGTTATCAGTATTTATTTTCATACTGAAACAATGCAAAAAAACAAATTTTAAAGTAGAATATCTAATAAAGATGTCCCTCAAAATCTTCAATGGCCGAGATTATACTCAGGATGTGAGCATTTGATCTTCTGGTGTTTGCTTTAGAAGGTTCTGGTGTAGTCAAGTGGCAATGGAGAATGTGTTCATTCACGTCACCTCAGTCAGCAGATAATTGCCTGGTAATTTACAAGGTGATTAAAGTGAAGTGGCATAGTCACCTCTTTCTCTTCTCGAGCTGTTGCAAGCTACTTTTTTATTTTGTGCCTCAGCTGATTCTTGGAACTTGACAACAGCTGATGTACCAATGTTTAGTGATGCACCAATATCAAAATTTTAGCCGATACCGATTGCCGATAATCCTTTCCCTGTCATGCCCAATAACTGATAATTACTGATAATTTATGTCAATTAATTTGGTCTGTAAAAGAAATGTGTTCATGCATAATCTGGAGCTTGAAATGCTGGAGATGATGAGACATTAAAACATCATAAGGGAATTATTAAGGGACAAAGTCTTTATTTCCCATCGTTTGGAACAGGCCAAAACATAAACCATAGCTTTGTTATAATATTTCTTACCAGAAACTGTTTGAGGCAGTCAGTACGCTAAACAAAATAAAATAAAGGTGTACTGTTTGTAGTGAGGTTTGATCAGGTTTATTTAGAACAATGGCATTCAACAACCGATCAGAATTCTGTAAGTCTGTAGAGCCCAGCTTTTTGAAATAGCATGGACATGACAATGGTTTGAAAATAAAGGATACATATTTATTGGCTATGATAATGAATATTTGTAAAGGCTAATTGAAAACAATAATTTGCATAATATGTGTAATAATATTATACGATTCTAATCAGGGAAATGATAATTCTGCACAGGCGGAAGGCAGTTAACGGTACTGCCTTTTCAGCGAAGATTAATTTGTGTTAGGGGTTCGTGACACTCTACTGTGTATTACGTGGTTAGTTAATTTAAGCAGTGTCATAAAATTAAGTTTTAACAATGTAAAACAACAAGTTACTGGAATTTGCTATTCCAGGCCAACACACGCATAGCAAAACAAATCACAACAAACAGCTGTAAAGTGACCTAATCAGGTATTACAAATTTTACGCTATCCTGCGGTTTGATGTCAGTGTTAAACAAAATGCGCTTCAGTACTTAACGGCAATAAAAACGTTAGGGCCCCAAACGTCCCTGTGTATAGTTACATTGTTACACTTTAAAACTTGCAGCTAGGGCTGGGCCAGTGTTCGATATTTCCGATTACCACGGTAACAGATTGGACGCTGGGGGGATGAATGAGTTAACGTGGTGATGCGGTGATTATTTCTTTCTTCTCGTCGTTAAGCTAATTGGAGTCGTGCCCGGATGCACCGGGCAGACGCGTTAGAGGATGAAGCGAGAGGGCTCTACGCAAACCGACTCTCTCCTCACGTGTCTCTTGAAGCCGAATTTCTGGTTGTCCTCGCACCACCGCACGGTGCGCCAGAACGGGGAGGGAGTCGTGGGGTTTTTTTTTAAACGTAAACGCCTACCATAAAGCCAGCACCCACCGCTCGTGTGCTTCTTCCACACACAGCCATGCTCGCTGCTGAGCTATGGGGTATAGAACTACAACTCCCATAATGCCCCCCTGAAACCACCGTCAGTTATATGCAAATGTGTATCCTCCGGGGCGATGCTGTTAGCCGTATGCGTGAGCTGCGCAGGCGTCGATAGGCCTACGTGGATGAAAAGCACCGCGATAGGTCAGGCCTAGCGCAGCAAGCGCGGTTGCGCTACGTTTAGAATCGTGCCGTCGCAGTCCGTCACGACACACCCCGCCCTTTCCTCTCTTTCGGCGAGCGTAGCCGTCGCGGTAAGAAGCGAAAGTGAGCGAGAGCCCGCGGCGTGGCCCCCGCGGCGTTTCCCGCCTGAAAACGAGCGATGCGGCGCAAGACGAACGCTCTGCTGATAGCGGTGTCGGGGAATGAAACGCTTTGCGGGATGATTTAGGACACGGCTTCGCTCGGTTGTTTCAGCGGTTATTCTGAGCCAATTGGCCCATTTTCCCCTGAGTACGGCTTTTAAAAAATTCCAGCAAGCTGTGGCAGAAATGAGGCATCAGCACATGTAGGGGTACACTCATACTTACACTCACAGATACACACACTCACTCGCACAAAAACACGCCTTTACAGACACATGCCCACACACACACACACACACACACACACACACGCACAGTCTCTCTCTCTTACACACACACACACGCTCTTTTACACACACACATACACGCAGTCTCTCTCTCTTACACACACACATGCTCTTTTACAGACACACAAACGCACACATTTTGACACACACACTCTCTCTCTTACAGGCACAGACACACACACACACGGTCTCTTTTACAAACACACACACACGCTCACAGACACACAGTTATTTCCTTTGTACACAGCCAGTTTGTATAGTGGACTCTAATTTCCAGGCAGGTCTTCTTGATTGACACTGGCTCTGATTCAGTCTGTGTCTCTCTGTTTTTCTGTGAAGATCATCATGGTTCGCCTTCAGAGAGTGACCTTCCTGGCCCTGCACAACTACCTGGGGCTGACCACAGAGCTCTTCAACCCGGTGAGAACCCCGAGCGAGCGATCCGCTTACGGTCAGTGTCCCGGGCTGACCGCTCACGGGGGAGCTGTGCGAGCGTTCGGCTTACACGGCTGAGGCCGCGTTTGCGTTACAGTCCGCTGAGCTCTGACCTCAGTCCTGCGGGAGACTTCCTCTTACGGTCAGCGTCCCGGCTCACCGCTGAAGAGCTCTCGGTCCCGCGAGAGACTGACCGCGTGTTCACGCTGCGGTCTGCGCAGTCCTGGGAGAGACTGACCGCGTGTTCATGCTGCGGTCTGCGCAGTCCTGGGAGAGACCGACCGCATGTTCACTCTGCGGTCTGCGCAGTCCTGGGAGAGACTGACCGCGTGTTCACGCTGCGGTCTGCGCAGTCCTGGGAGAGACTGACCGCGTGTTCACGCTGCGGTCTGCGCAGTCCTGGGAGAGACTGACCGCGTGTTCATGCTGCGGTCTGCGCAGTCCTGGGAGAGACCGACCGCATGTTCACTCTGCGGTCTGCGCAGTCCTGGGAGAGACTGACCGCGTGTTCACGCTGCGGTCTGCGCAGTCCTGGGAGAGACCGACCGTGTTCAGTTTCACGCTGCGGTCTGCGCAGTCCTGGGAGAGACTGACTGCGTGTTCACGCTGCGGTCTGCGCAGTCCTGGGAGAGACTGACCGCGTGTTCATGCTGCGGTCTGCGCAGTCCTGGGAGAGACCGACTGCGTGTTCACGCTGCGGTCTGCGCAGTCCTGGGAGAGACTGACCGCGTGTTCACGCTGCGGTCTGCGCAGTCCTGGGAGAGACCGACCGTGTGTTCACGCTGCGGTCTGCGCAGTCCTGGGAGAGACTGACCGCGTGTTCACGCTGCGGTCTGCGCAGTCCTGGGAGAGAATGACCGCATGTTCACGCTGCGGTCTGCGCAGTCCTGGGAGAGACCGACTGCGTGTTCACGCTGCGGTCTGCGCAGTCCTGGGGGAGACTGACCGCGTGTTCACGCTGCGGTCTGCGCAGTCCTGGGAGAGAATGACCGCATGTTCACGCTGCGGTCTGCGCAGTCCTGGGAGAGACCGACTGCGTGTTCACGCTGCGGTCTGCGCAGTCCTGGGAGAGACTGACCGCGTGTTCATGCTGCGGTCTGCGCAGTCCTGGGAGAGACCGACCGCATGTTCACTCTGCGGTCTGCGCAGTCCTGGGAGAGACTGACCGCGTGTTCACGCTGCGGTCTGCGC
>CM045896.1:4815000-4827500 GCA_025169545.1 Anguilla japonica | reverse complement strand
TCCAGCACATTGAAATGAAACCATGAATATGAGGTTAAAGTGCAGACTGACAGCTTTAATTTGGGAGTATTTACATCCATATTGGGTGCACTGCATTTGTAAATATGTGTGTGTGCTTACATGTGTGTGTTTATGTGTGCGTGTGTGTGTGTTTATGTGTATGTGTGTGTGTGTGCGCGTGTGTGTTTTATGTGTGTGTGTGTGTGTACGCGTGTGTGTGTGTGTGTGTATGTGTGTGTGTGTGCACGGGTGTGTGTGTGTGTGTGTGTGTTTGCAGGATCATGCGTGCAGAGCCCAGTGTAGTGTTGAATGTGGCACACACGGTGGTGCGCAGGATGTCCTCCTTCGTCAGGCAGATCGACTTCGCCCTCGACTGGATGGCTGTGGAGGCTGGCCGTGCTGTCTACAGGTACCACTCCCTCTTATTCATCCCCCCTCCCTCTTATTCATCTCTCTCTCTCCCTCTTATTCATCCCCCTCTCCCTCTCTTATTCATCCCCCCTCTCCCTCTCTTATTCATCCCTCTCTCCCTCTCTTATTCATCCCTCTCTCCCTCTCTAATTCATCCCTCCTCTCTCCCTCTCTCTCTCTCTCAGGCAGGGGGATAAGTCTGACAGCACCTTTATCGTGCTCAGCGGCCGGCTGCGCTCTGTCATCCTGAAGGAAGACGGCAAGAAGGAGCTGACCGGGGAGTACGGCCGCGGTGACCTCATCGGGGTGGTGAGGGCCCGGGGTCAGGGGTCAGGGGGTCAAAGGTCACCAACAAGACAGGCTGTGATTGGGCAAATTGCTACATTTACTAAGGAAATGGTCACAACCCGAAAACATTTGATGTACTGCAGCTCTTTTGTGGTCACGCATCCTGGCAAATGAACAACTGATTTACTGAGACTACTGACTACTGATTTACTTTAACTACTGACTACTGATTTACTGAGACTACTGACTACTGATTTACTTTAACTACTGACTACTGATTTACTGAGACTACTGACTACTGATTTACTGAGACTACTGATTTACTGAGACTACTGACTACTGATTCACTGAGACTACTGACTACTGATTCACTGAGACTACTGACTACTGATTCACTGAGACTACTGACTACTGATTTACTGTGACTACTGACTACTGATTTACTGAGACTACTGACTACTGATTCACTGAGACTACTGACTACTGATTTACTGAGACTACTGACTACTGATTTACTGAGACTACTGACTACTGATTTACTGAGACTACTGACTACTGATTTACTGTGACTACTGACTACTGATTTACTGAGACTACTGACTACTGATTTACTGAGACTACTGACTACTGATTTACTGAGACTACTTACTACTGATTTACTGTGACTACTGACTACTGATTTACTGAGACTATGACTACTGATTTACTGAGACTGGTCTTAATTATGCAATTATTTACAAATTTGCAGTAGGAGGCACCCATAGAAAACAATGCTAAACGTTTTCTATGCTAAACGAAAACATGCTGATGTATCTGCATCGCCGGGCGCAAAGAAATGGATACGGAGCAACCTGATAGCGAGGCGACCGCGAGAAAAATAAACAAAACATAAATTTGCTCGTCAGGAAATGGAGGTGAAGCATCGCAGTGGTTTTTTACAGCACAGGAACACGGCCTCAACAGGGAGGAGGGAAATTTGTAGTGACATCACAAAGTGAATTTATTAGGCACACTGAAACAAACGGCAGATGATGTTGAGAAAAGGTGGCATGATGTTAGGCAGCGCACTTCCCTGCAGAGGACTGTAATACAGGCCAATGACGCAGGTTGTAAGAGCCATTTGCGTTTGTCTTGCCTTGGCTGTTAGTCTTAGCCCCTGCTGGCCGTTCTGTGAACTGCAGCCAGCAGACAGGATGTCACGGGGGAAGTGAGGTCAGGTGCTGGCCTCGCTAGCCGGGGGAGCAGAATAGCTTTTTCACGCGGTCTCACTTTATCTGACGGACTGTTTTTTTTCACATATTCATTCGTTTAATGACTTCCTCTGCCATGCTTCGATTTCATAACACTTGTAAGTTTGTCGAAGGATATTTTTGTTGTTTAATTAAGAGGACGTGTGTCCTATTTGTGTTGCAATTTTAACGGATTTCCTTGCCTGTCGATACACCGTGGAAATGAAGAATGTGTGGTGTGGAGTCACTTGGACGGTGGCTACAGAGATTTGTAATGAAGCCACTGCGCAGGTGGAGGTCCTGCTGAGAGAAGGACATGAACACCGACGGAGGGGCAGGTTGAACAACCCCTGAATAATGAGCTGCTGTGGGTGGGTGTAAGGCATGCACACGCCTGCTGGTGATGGGAGAAGGGCTCAAATCGTCCGAACGCACAGCTGCTCGCCATCCATTCTGTACGGTACTAAGTACATGTGCCCCGCAAGACGATTGTTATCGTAATTCAGAACCAAAACATGATACATTCTGGTGTGTGCGTTTGTGTGTCTGCGTGTGTGCGTTTGTGTGTGTGTCTGTGTCTGCGTGTGTGTGTGTTTGTGTGTGTGTGTGTGCGTTTGTGTGCGTTTGTGTGTCTGTGTGTGTCTGTGTCTGTGTGTGAAATCAGTGAGTTGTTGGGTAGCGTTCCCCCGGGAGATCCTCAGCCTGTTTATTTGCTCAGTCGGGCCTCCCGATTGGCTGACACCTGCGTGTCTCCCCGGTGACGACTGCGCCGCTAAGAATACCTGGCCATGTCGATGCCATGGTTACCGCCTCCTCCGTCGTCTCCGTGGATACGGTGATGCTGGATGACGGACAGGGAGCCCTCTCATTAGGTCGCGCTGCTGGGCGCGCACGGATTTAGCCGTCCTTTTACGTCATCGTCAACTCGGGCTTTTGAAGAATTATTAAAGTAGCCATTAATTCGGGAACCAAAGGTCCCTCGCGCCTCTGCGTGTGGGTAACGGTCCCACCGGTACGCGAGGCGTGTTGGGGAATGATAAAAAGGTCACGGGGCTCACGTTGGCCCCGCTATATTTTTAGATTTGTCATTTTCCATCTTCGGAACACCTTTATCTCACAGCAGATTATTCTGTCTGTAGCGCAGTCGCGGGTCCAGCTCAGGTGCTGCAGATGGGATCACGCAGCCCGCACAGCTGAATAAGATTAGCATTATGATGAAACATTTTAATATTTCAAACATCAAACAATATGGATATAAAAATATCAATAGAAATATTTTTCATTATTTAAAAAAAAAGTTTTGTACATCATATCCAACTACCGGACCTGCCCTGAGAAGGTTTTTACGTACCAAAATTATACAGAGCATGAAAGAAGAATTTTGTTTTGCATACAGATGAAAATGTTTCTTTAAAATTTGTTTGCAATATGTTGTTTTTTACAGAAATGGCATACACTGAAAATCAAGCTTGACCACATATGGCAAAAATATGAATTATTTCCGCTTTGAGAAATTGCATTTATATATGTTAAATCACGGCTGTGACGTGTGTTTGTTGTATTTTCAATGCATTCCGCATATTTACAAGACAATAATATTGTATATACTGAATATACTGCAATATATTATATTGCAGTATATTCAGTTTCCTGATGGGATGCCGGACATTCATTGGTGTCTAAAGAGTTCAGTTATTTAAAATAATGATTTTACCCCAGCCATTTATACAACTAGACCTGGAATAACTGAAGTTATACTTCAGTATGAAAATAGTGTTCTTGAGTACAAACCCTGTTCTCTCTCTCTCTGTCTGTCTGTCTGTCTGCCTGCCTGTCTCTCTGTCTGTCTGTCTGTCTGCCTGCCTGTCTGTCTACCTGCCTGCCTGTCTGCCTCTCTCTCTGTCTGTCTGTCTGTCTCTCTGCCTGCCTGCCTGTCTGTCTGCCTGTGTGCCTGTCTGCCTACCTGTCTACCTGTCTGTCTGTCTGTCTGTCTGTCTGTCTGTCTGTCTGCCTGTCTGCCTGTCTGCCTACCTGTCTACCTGTCTGTCTGTCTGTCTCTCTCTCTGTCTGTCTGTCTGTCTCTCTGCCTGCCTGTCTCTCTGTCTGCCTGTGTGCCTGTCTCTCTGTCTGTCTGCCTGTCTGTCTGTCTATCTGCCTGTCTGTCTGTCTGTCTGTCTGTCTGTGTGCCTGTCTGTCTGTCTGCCTGTCTGTCTGTCTGCTTGCCTGTCTGTATGCCTGTCTGCCTGTCTGCCTGTCTGTCTGTCTCTCTGTCTGCCTGTCTGCCTGTCTGCCTGCCTGTGTGCCTGTCTCTCTGTCTCTCTCTCGGTCGGTCTGTCCGTCCGTCCGTCCCTGCTCAGGTGGAGGCTCTGACGCACCAGAACAGGGCCACCACGGTGCACGCCGTGCGGGACTCGGAGCTGGCCAAGCTGCCAGAGGGGGCGCTCAGCTCCATCAAGAGGAGATACCCGCAGGTCAGGCCCAGCGATTGGCCGACCGGCCGGACCGCCCGCCCGGGGGGGGCGGCCGTACCGCTGACCCCACACCGGGCCGCCTGAGCAGCGATCCGCCCGCTTAACACCACGACTGTGTGTTAACACCGCTGCCTGAACATAAAAACCCACACACACCCACCGGCGCGCACTTCTACACGTACTCATGCACGCTTTTGTTTGCATGCCGGCAGGCGCACACGTACACTCGTTTGTACACGTGTGCACACGCATGCACTCATACACATGCACACGCATGCACTCATACACATGCACGCACATGCACTCATACACGTGCACACACATGCACTCATACACATGCGCTCATACACATGCACACACATGCACTCATACACATGCACACACATGCACTCATACACGTGCACACACATGCACTCATACACATGCGCTCATACACATGCACACGCATGCACTCATACACATGCACACACATGCACTCATACACATGCACACGCATGCACTCATACACATGCACACGCAGGCACTCATACACATGCACACACATGCACTCATACACATGCACACGCATGCACTCATACACATGCACACGCATGCACTCATACACATGCACACGCATGCACTCATACACATGCACACACAGGCACTCATACACATGCACACGCAGGCACTCATACACATGCACACGCATGCACTCATACACATGCACACGCATGCACTCATACACATGCACACACAGGCACTCATACACATGCGCACACATGCACTCATACACATGCACACGCATGCACTCATACACATGCACACGCATGCACTCATACACATGCACACACAGGCACGCGCACATATATACTCGTACAATCTTGTGTACTTAAACATATATGCACACTTACACGCACGCACGCACTCACACACACACTCACATGCACTCACACACACACACACACACACACACACACACACACACACACACTGTGAAACCCTTCCTGCCAGTTACGTGTTCCTGAGCTGCTTTTTCCCCTCTCTCTGTGCTCAGGTGGTGACCAGACTCATACACCTGCTGGGGGAGAAGATCCTGCAGCAGGTTAATGGTCCTCTTACAGGTTTGTATGTGTGTGTGTGTGTGTGTGTGTGTGCTCTGTCTGAGCCGCTGTCTCTCTCTTTCTCTCTTTTCTTTCTCTCTCCTTCTCTGTATCTCTCTACTCTCTCTTTCTCTCTCTCAGCTGCTCTCTCTCTCACTCTGTGTCTCAGCCCCTCTCTCTGCCCCTCTCTCTCTCTCTTAGCCGTTCTCTCTCTCAACTGCTCTCTCTGTTCCTCTCTTTTCTTTCTCTCTCCTCCTCTGTCTCTCTCCTCTCTCTTTCTTTCTCTCTCTCAGCTACTCTCTCTCTCACTCTGTGTCTCAGCTCCTCTCTCAGCCTCTCTCCCCCTCTCTCTCTCTCTCTCTCTCACTCTGTCTCTCTCTCTCTCTCTCTCTCTCAGTCTCTCTCTCTCAGCTCCTCTCTCAGCTCTCTCTCTCTCTCTCGCTCCCCTCTCTCCCCTCTCTCTCTCTCTCAGCCCCTCTCTCTCTCTCTCAGCCCTCCTCTCTCTCTCTCTCTCAGCCTCTCTCTATGTCTCTCTCTCCCCCAGCTCGCAGTCTGGCCCTGCACACTCCCAGCAGCAAGTGGGACACGGGCAACCCCGCCTCCAACCTGTCCACCGTCACCATCCTGCCCGTGTCTGAGGACGTGCCGCTGACCGCCTTCACCCTGGAGCTGCAGCACGCCCTGAGCGCCATCGGTGCGTGGCCCCGCCCCCCTGCGCCTCGGCCACGCCCCCTCACACCCACCCCGCCTCTTCTCGCTCAGGGACTCCGCCCCCAGAGAAACAGGCTGTTACTGTACTGGCATTTAGCGGGTGCTCTGCTATCTCACTGTTGTCTGTATTACTGTACTAGTGATCAGGGATAAAAGTGCAGTAATTGCCCCAGAGGGGGCGGTAGAGTCTCGAGAGACAGCGAGAGTCTGTTCTCAATCTGCCTTTGCACATCAACCACGTTCTACAACTGCCTCACCAGATGGTCAAGTCCTGCATTCCTTCTGTCCTGCTTCTTAGAGGCTGGAGTTTCTGGTGCCATGTATATATATATATATATATATATATATATATATATATATATATATATATATATATATATATATATATATATACATACATACAGAAAAAACCATCCATCATCACTGCATTTTACTTGGCCACACCCCCGACATTAATATTCATGAACTGGCAAATGCTTCAGTGGTAGGGAAACAGAACTTTCTATTCTAAGCACACAGAGCTGTGTGTATGGCGTGTCTATGTAGAATCTGTGACATCATGTCAACTCTCCCTGTTCCCCACAGGCCCCACCCTCCTCCTCACCAGTGACATCATCAAACAGCGCCTGGGATCCGCAGCACTGGACAGGTGAGTAATAAGCTGTGTCCTCGTCTGTGATTAGTGTGGAATGACGTGAGGAAGGTCCTCTTTGTTTCTGGTTTTGTCTTGCATGGAACCCCCCCCCCCCCAACACATTTCACAACCTCATATGCTCTGATTTAATTAGCTCAGTAATGGATGTAATCTGACATTTTACCTACGTTTATTGATCAGCTCATGATTGAAAGCTGAAACCTGTTCTCATGTCCCTATTTCAGTGGTCTCAATCTCAGTGCCATGGAGGTCTTTATTCCAGCCTCAGATCTTGATTATATAATTAGTCCAATTATTTGCTGAATTAGGGATGCAGGTTTGCACGTAATGGTGACCCGACGTCTATGGTGACCCACACTGTCTAAATAAAACTTGCTTATATTCTGTGCTTCAATGCAGTTAAATGCGTATGGCTGAATGAGTAATTGGACTCGATTAAGGCAGCATTAATTGGTTGGAATGGAACCCTGCATACACACGGCCCTCCATGGCAACGCGTTTGAGGCCGCTGCCCTATATGAATCACCGTATGCTGTACACCTGATGAGCTCGTTGAGAGGAAGCAGAAACCGGCACGCTTTCCCTCCGGTGACGAAGTTTGCCACCCAATGTCCTGAAGTCATGTGACTCACTGTGTGCCCCGCCCCCCCAGCGTGCACGAGTACCGGCTGTCCAGCTGGCTGGGGCAGCAGGAGGACATCCATCGCATCGTGCTCTACCAATCGGACGGCACGCTCACGCCCTGGACGCAGCGCTCCATCCGCCAGGCCGACTGCATCGTCATCGTGGGCCTGGGGGAGCAGGACCCGGCCGTGGGGGAGGTGAGGGGGGGGGGAGCCGAAGGGGGGGCCAGCGTTCCCGGGGTTTCTTCTGCGTTAGCTCTTCACAGTGATGCACAGCCCATTGGCTACTACAGATAAGCTGCTTCCCAGTGCTAGCTTTCCCCTGTAGTACTGTCTGAAAAATAGGGTGTAATATAGTCACTGGCTCTCCTGTAGCACTGTGTGGCCTGCAGAGTGTAAAACAGTCACTGGCTGTCCTGTAGCACTGTGTGGCCTGTATAGTGTGAAATAGTCACTGGCTCTCCTGTAGTATTGTGTGGCCTGTAGGGTGTAAAATAGTCACTGGCACTCCTGTAGTACTGTGTGTCCTGTTGTGTTTAAAATAGTCTTGAGGTTTCTTGGTGAAAATGTGTACCGTGGGGTTTCGTATGCAAGTGTGGGGGAGTGAGAGTTTGTTCTCCTGGGAGGGATGGCGGTGTGACCTGGCATCGGGGGGGTGGAGGGGTCTTTGCACGTCATATTTCCTCCAACTTAATCTGGTGTGTGTGGATTAGCGAGAGCTTAGCCTGCCTGACAATCAGACTCACACGCACACGGGGTCCTGCTTGAACTGGAGAGGCAGGGGTGAGGGGCTTCGACCGAACGGAAAAGTACAAGGTCACGTCAGGAGAGAGGGAGGAGGGAGGAGGGAGGAGAGGGAGAGGGAGAAAAACAGATCGATAGAGATCGAGGGTGAGATACCGCCCGTAGCTACGACGACTGCGCCGTCGCGGCGCTGACGAATGATTCATCCGCGTTCATCTCGAAACGATTCGGACGTGTCCCTGTGCTCCTCGGCGGCGTTTACGAACGAACCCCCTGCCGATAAAAACATCTCGGGTCTGAGGGAGGGAGCGCGTGTTAAAACGGAGCGGAGAAAGAGGAAGAGAAAGAGGCGCTAAATAACTACCCCAGTGGGAGCGGCGAACGAGAACCCGCCGTTGTTCCGCTCGCCCTCTCCTCTCCTCTCCTCTCCTCTCCTCTCCTCTCCTCTCCCTCCCCTCTCTCTTCCTCTCCTCTCCTCTCCTCTCCTCTCCTCTCCTCTCCCTCTCCTCTCCTCTCCTCTCCTCTCCTCTCCCCGCCCTCTCTTCCTGGAGGAGGGAGAGCAGAGTTATCGGCGAGCTCATCGTGGGTCGGAGCGCCTCCTCCTGGAGAGGCTGACGTGGCGTGCGGGGCGCGGTCTCATCTGCGCGCTGGGCTGCGGCGCGTCTGAGAGGCGGCGCTGATATCCCGGGTGTCATCGCGCGCGCCGCGGGCCTCGCCCCCAGTCCCTTATTTTACCCGTCCTCGCCCCCCTCCGTCCTCGCCCGACGCGGAAAGCGATCGAGGTCCTCCGCCATCTCGAAGGGCATTCCAGCCCCGTCGAATGCTCCTTGAAGGCGCTTTCATGGAGGCTCCCGAAGGACGCTTGAGCCAAGGAGTCACGAGTGCATCCTTGGTGGACGTATTTTTTTCAGAACGTCTCAGTGATGTATAACGATCGACCTGTGGATCGATGTCGCGTCCGTAATTGACGTGGCTTCTTACTGACGCTGGACTGAACAAGGACGGTTTTGCATTTGCACGTTTCCTTGATCCTTGCGTCCTCTGATGGGTGGAGCTGGGAAAGGACCTAAGGAAAGGTTACAGGGAGGTATAAATAAGCAAATGGAATGAGTTGCATGCCCTCCCTGTGACCTCTGACCTCTGACCTCTGACTGCCTCAGCTGGACACAGGCGGCCGGATTCATGCCCATGCAACCCGTGACATTACACAGGGGAAGTTATTTTCTGGTTTGATCTGCAGTCGAGGGAATTTTTGTTCACCCCTATCAAAATTGAGGTCTCTTGCTCACAAACTGAATGAGTCATATTTTTTGGAACTGATAATTAATGCCGTAGAGGCCAGGGAAAAAATATTGTAGTGAAAATGCAAATGAGGCAATAAGTCAGTTTTGTTGAAAATAGTTTTATATGACTCTACCATTATCTACTGGATGCTTTGTTTTGCATAATTATGAAGCAGGTTTGACATTTGTTAGGGAAGGTTCTTGCCTAATTGAACTCAATGAATTTGTTCATACTGCCATGCTTTCTAACATAACTAACAGACTGACTGGACAGCTTGCTAGCTTGCTAGATCTGACTGTTCTCCAGTGAGCTCTCAAGGTCATTGGGTCATGGAATTTCAGTTTTCCGCTTGAATATATATGCAGATATTCATATATTAAGATTGCTTTGTCTCAACAGATGTCCCTCACATTCTGAATTCTCCATTGACTTCCGTTATAAAATTGCATCTTGATAGTTCTTCCACCATCTTTGTTTGAGTGCATGCTTTAAGGCAGTGCATTATGGGCTGAGATAAAAACGTATGCCCCCTGACCCCTGACCATTGACCCCGCCTGCCCCCCCCCCCCCCCCCCCAGCTGGAGCGCATGCTGGAGAGCAGTGCAGTTCGGGCTCAGAAGCAGCTGGTGCTGCTGCACCGTGAGGATGGAGCGCCCCCTAGAGGCACGGTGGACTGGCTCAACATGCGCAGCTGGATCTCCCGCCACCACCACCTGTCCTGCCCCCGCAGGGTCTTCACCAAGAGGAGCCTGCCCAAACTGGTAACTGCCCCTACCCCTGCTCTGTTACCCCCACCGCCTGCCCTATTACCCTGCACCTACTCTACTGTCCCTGCACCTGCTCTATTACCCCTATACCTGTTCTGTTACCCCTGCACCTGCTCTATTACCCCTGTACTTGCTTTGTTATCCCTTTATTTGTTCGGTCACCCCCACCACCTGCCCTATTACCCCCTCTACCTGCTCTGTTACCCCTATACCTGCTCTGTTGGCACTATACATGTTCTGTTACCCCTGCTCATGTTCTGTTACCCCCTACTTCTGCTGTATTATCCCCTACTCCTGCTGTAGAGATCATCGCTTTAAAGATAAATTACTGGAGAACTATGTATAATGCCTGCCTCTGCCGCTGTCTTGTCTGTCACATGGGGCCCTGCTTGCTGATTGGTCCGTCTGCGCTGTGCCCCTCCCCTCACCAGAGAGAGATGTACGAGCGGGTGTTCCAGAAGCCTCCGGACCGCCACTCGGACTTTCCCGCCTGGCACGCGTCCTGACGGGCAACGCCATCGCCCTGGTGCTGGGGGGAGGCGGAGCCAGGTACGGCCGCGCCCGTTTCGACTGCTCACGACCCCGCCGGCTCTCTCTCCGCCGCTTCCTTCCTCCGGGCGCACGCTGAGCGATATCGCCTACTGCACAGCCAGGCCACCGGTGCCGGGGCGACCAGAGGGGGGCGCTCTCGCGCGATGAGACAGGGCACTGCACGCTGGACCAGGCTGTGTTTGTGTTCGCAGCCTGAGCCAGCCGGGTGTTTGCATGCAGGGCTGATTCAGCACCTGACACAGCCCAGCTGGGGCACAATGGCCTCAGAACCTTACTGAAATGTTTTGTCAGTGTTATAACATCACCACAACATTGCAGAAACATTCTGAGAACATTTTTTGTCTGCTGGGAGGTCGATCGATCTGTCTGTCTCCCTCCGTGGTTCAGAGCTGCTCTAACCTTCCGTCTGTGTGTCTGTATGTCTGTGTGTCTGTATGTCTGTGTCTGTTCGTCTGTCTGTCTGGGCTGCTGATCTCTCCCTTCTCTGATTGGTACTCTGTCTGTCTGTCTCTCCTCTTACTCAGTCACCTGAGGGAGGTGCTTTCAGGTGTGTATGTAGATGTCTCTCCTGTCAGTACTGTCAGTATCTATGTGTCAGTACTGTCAGTCTCACCCATACCTCAGGCCTGTCTGTGTGTCAGTACTGTCAGTATCACCCATACCTCAGGCCTGTCTCTCTGTGTCAGTACTGTCAGTCTCACCCATAGCTCAGCCCTGCCTGTCTGTGTGTGTCAGTTTTGTGTGCCATTTCTCTGCCATTTCGGAAAGGAGGAGGTTCAAACCTGACACCCCCCCCCCCCCCATACCCCAGCCCTGTCTGTGTGTGTCACCAGCCCTGTCTCTGTGTGGTCAGCTGTCAGTCTCATGCCCTGTCTCTGTGTCCTGTCGTGGTTGGCTCCTTCTTTCAGTAAACATCTCTCCCCGTACTGTCCTGTGTCAGTCTTTCACTTTCATCTTGTGTGTCATTTTTGTTTGTTTTGTATGCCATTTCTCTGCCATTTCGGAAAGGAGGAGGTTCAAACCTGAACCCCCCCCCCCCCCCCCATCATCCTCCTATTTTCCTTCTTTCTAAACATCTGCTTCTTTTCTTGTTCTTTTTTCGTTTTTTATCTTTTCTGTACCTCCCTCCATCTCTTGTACCCTCTCATTAATGTTGGAAATTTTGCTCGTGTTCCTCTGTCCCCCCATCTCTCCTTCTACCTGTTTTTAAGTGCGCCTTTTCTCCCCCGTCCCTGTCTTACTCACAATCCTTTCCCTCTCCTCCTTTCTCTCTCTCTCTCTCTCTCTCTCCTCCTCTCTCTCTCTCTCTCTCTCTCTCTCTCTCTCTCTCTCTCTCTCTCTCTCTCTCTCTCTCTCTCTCTCTCTCTCTCTCCCCCTCTCCCCCTCTCCCTCTCTCTCTCTCTCTCTCTCTCTCTCTCTCTCCCTCTCTCTCTCTCAGGGGCTGCTGTCAGGTGGGCATACTGAAGGCTCTGAATGAGGCCGGCATCCCCGTGGACCTGGTGGGCGGCACTTCCATCGGCGCCCTGATGGGGGCGCTGTACGCGGAGGACCGGAGCCACAGCCGCATGAGAGTGCGAGCGCGAGAGTGGGCCATGGTGAGGAGGCGGGGCGTCCGTGGCGTGCCACGCGGGCACAGGTCCTCTATGCCAACCAGATGGCCAGCTCCTGCATTGCTTCCATCCTCGC
>CM045896.1:4785000-4810000 GCA_025169545.1 Anguilla japonica | reverse complement strand
TCCTCATTACCACCCACCGCTGGAGATGGGAACGCACTACAAAAACCAAAAAAGCAGTCAATCTGAAGTAAATATTTTAGTCTTATATTTAGACTTTCTTTTATTTCTTGCTAAGTGAGACAAAACGATTGATTGAATGAGGTGAGACAGTTCTACTCATTCCAAGATTTGCCTGTGGGGTAAGGCAATTTCATTTGTCGAGCAAAAAAAGTGAATTAAAACAAGCTAATATTTTCTACTTGAGAGAAAAAGAATGAGATTTTAAGTATCAGTGCAAGGCTAAAACGCTTGATAAGACAGGTTTTTACGGCGTGAGGAGCAGGAGAGTGGTAAAGCTGTAAATAATCCCGCGTTAGCTTCATCGCGTGCTTCAGCGTTTAGTCCTCAGGCCCGGAGGCTAACGTTTCCCTAGCCCGGCGTGCGCGATGCCATCAGTAAAGGCAGATTTATCTGTTAGCGTTAGCGCGCTGAGAGGGCTCGGTGAGGGGAGGATTAGCACTAGCGCCGCCAGGGCCCTTCATTAGAGCCGATACTCTCTGCCGCTAGTTGCAGAGGAGAGGAGGAGGAGGAGGAGGTCACTACCGCACAGTGGGAGTGGGGGTGGGGGGATGGGGGGGGGTGGACTGAGGGGACGAGGTGTGTCTGGAGGCGGGAGCAGCGGGTGAGATTTAAGATTGGCTGATGTGATGCGGCGATGGGGGGGTGATTCGGGAGAACGGTTCGGGGTTGTTGGAGGTGGTGGGAAGGGGCAGCAGTGGGGGGGCATGGGGATTTGGAGGGTATGATTTTTGTGAGGGTGTAGTCTCTGATCTTAACTGTGATGTGGACTCTCTCTCTCTCTCTCTCTTTCTCTCTGGGTGTCTCTCCCTCTCTCTCCCCCTCCCTCCCTCCCTCCCTCCCTCTCTCTCTCTCTCCCTCCCCCCCTCCCTCTCTCTCTCTCTCTCCCTCCCTCCCCCCCCCCCCCCCCCCCCCCCGCAGGTGCTGAACATGGCGGAGATCCAGACGCGGCTGGCCTACGTGTGCTGCGTGCGGCAGCTGGAGTCGGTGAAGAGCAGCGAGTACTGCGAGTACATCCGGCCGCCCATCGACCGCTACCGCACGCTGGAGTTCGGCAAGTTCGACGAGATCGCCGTGAGTACGCCTGCTGGCGGCGTTAGTGACCGTGTTCAGGCCCGGCGGTGCGGTGCGTTAATGACTGTGTTCAGGCCCGGCGGTGCGTTAACGACTGTGTTCAGGCCCGGTGCGTTAATGACTGCGTTCAGGCCCGGTGGTGTGGGACGTTAATGAATGCGTTCAGGCCAGGCGCTGCGGTGCGTTAATGACTGCGTTCAGGACTGCGTTCAGGCCTGGCACTGTGTTATGTTAGTGACTGCGTTCAGGACTTTGTTCAGGCCTGGCCGTGCGGTGCATTAATGACTGCGTTCAGACCCGGCGGTGTGTTATGTTAGTGACTGCGTTCAGGACTGCGTTCAGGCCCGGCGGTGTGGTTATGTTAGTGACTGCGTTCAGGCCCGGTGGTGTGGTGCGTTAATGACTGCGTTCAGACCCGGCGGTGTGTTATGTTAGTGACTGCGTTCAGACCCGGCGGTGTGTTATGTTAGTGACTGCGTTCAGACCCCGGCGGTGTGTTATGTTAGTGACTGCGTTCAGGCCCGGCGGTGTGTTATGTTAGTGACTGCGTTCAGGACTGCGTTCAGGCCTGGCGGTGTGTTATCTTAGTGACTGCGTTCAGGACTGCGTTCAGGCCTGGTGGTGTGTTATGTTAGTGACTGTGTTCAGACCCGGCGGTGTGTTATGTTAGTGACTGCGTTCAGACCCGGCGGTGTGTTATGTTAGTGACTGCGTTCAGGCCCGGCGGTGTGTTATGTTAGTGACTGCGTTCAGGACTGCGTTCAGGCCTGGCGGTGTGTTATGTTAGTGACTGCGTTCAGGCCCGGCGGTGTGTTATGTTAGTGACTGCGTTCAGGACTGCGTTCAGGCCCGGCGGTGTGTTATGTTAGTGACTGCGTTCAGACCCGGCGGTGTGTTATGTTAGTGACTGCGTTCAGACCCGGCGGTGTGTTATGTTAGTGACTGCGTTCAGACCCGGCGGTGTGTTATGTTAGTGACTGCGTTCAGGACTGCGTTCAGGCCCGGCGGTGTGTTATGTTAGTGACTGCGTTCAGGACTGCGTTCAGGCCTGGCCGTGCGGTGCAGCGCTCCATGTGGCCCGTGTTGGTCTCTGTGCTGCAGGAGGTGGGCTACCAGCACGGGAAGACGCTGTTCGACGTGTGGATCCGCAGCGGGGTGGTGGACAAGATGCTGAAGGACAGGCACCAGGAGGAGTTCCACAACACCAAGACCAACAGTGTAAGGAGGGGAGGAGGGGGGAGGGAGGGAGAGGAGAAGAGCAAGAGAGAGAGAGGTAGGAAGGGAGAGAGGGAGACAGGGGAGGGAAGAAGGGAAGAGAAAGGGAGGGAGGGAGAGGAGGAGAGCAGGAGAGAGGGTGAGAAGGAGGGAGGAAGGAAGAGAGGGAGACTGGGGGAGGGAGGGAGGAAGAAGGAGGGAGGAGGAGAAAGAGGGGCAAGAGACAGACAGAGGGAGGGAGAAGAGTGAGGAAAGGAAAGAGGGGGAGAGAGTTGGGGGAGGGAGAGAGAGGGACGAGAGACAAAAAGAAAGATGAGAGAGGGAAGCATGGAGGAGGAAGAGAAGGGGTGGGAATACCACCACCACGCTGTATGTTTCACTCTAAATCCCCCCCCCCTTTTCATGACACTTGTTACATGTTGCCCCATCCCAGCACTTTTTGGTAATTTGTATTTGCCCTAATACTGTAGCTTATTCTTCTGCCTAGTTGGCTTTGCAGAGGTTAGGTCTGAATAGTGTTCACTGTGTGAACTAAACTGTGTTCTTGGCTAGAAATAGCTGTACAAAATAAGTATTGTATCTTACTGAACCTGTGTTTAGTAGTTGTCTATGACCACGAAATGCACTTTTTGTACGTCGCTTTGGATAAAAGCATCTGCCAAATAAATGTAATGTAATGGAATAAGAGTGGGAGAAAGAAAGGGAGGGAGGGAGTACAGGGAGGAAGGGGAGGGAGAGAAGAAGAGACAGAGGAAAGAGTGAGGGACAGTGGGAGTGCGAGGAAGGGCCCCTGAGATGAGAGGGGGAGGGAAGGAGAAAAAGTAAAAAAAAAGACGGATGACATGAAGGAGGAAAGGGTAGAACAGGTAGGAAGGAAGGAAATGTACCGATGTAGAGAGCAGTGGGGAACGAGTGAGAATGACTCATAGACCCCGGAAGATAGAGAGCCTGATGGACAGATTGACCGGTGTTGCCCACGGCGACACAGGCGGCCATGTCCATTGTAAGCTGGTGTCTCACTCTGTTTGATTGACAGGTGTTGTTTGGCCATCTGACAGTGTGCCTGAATGAGCTTTTGGGCACGTTGATTGTCTGTCTGACAGGCTGGCTGACCCCTCACCCCTCCCTCTGTGTACCCCCCCCCCAGGTGCTGACGTGTCCCAACGCATCATTCACCGACCTGGCCGAGATCGTGTCCCGAATCGAACCCGTCAAGCCCGCTCTGGTGGATGGTGAGAACTAGTGAAAGGGAGAACCGAAATTTTTTTTTTGCACTTGGGGCTGAGCAAGTTCCATTTCCCACCCCAGTTTGAAATCCCCAACTATCTGCAACGACAGCCATGTTTTACGCTCAAACCCAACTCCCGATTCAGGAGGGTGTAGACAACCGCAGTTCTCCTCCAGAACACATGGTGACGCTAGATGCTTTTTTTCCTGCTCAGCTCGCATGGAGCAGAGTCAGAGGAAGACCTTTCATATGCAGCTTTAACATGCAGTCTACAGGCGAGGGATGAACCAGCGCGGGTTTCTAGATAGCAATGAAATGTGGACCCCTAAACGAAAAAATATATTTTGGCAGAAAAAAAACTGGTTGAAAAGCATCTTGTTGCTGCCCTCTAACGTTTGAAATTTTCTTTCTGTACTCCGCTATGGCCCCACCTCAATTGTGATGTCAGAGTTCCTCTATGGAGCTACTACTTCATATAAATGTCCATCAGGATATCTATTGGGAAAATTTGTTGGCGCCCACAAATTTGTCCGTTTAATACACTGCCGGCACCTGATTGGTTAGATGCACTACAGTCCTTGGTTTAGACGCAGCATTTTCAACAACATGGTGGCCTGTTCATAAACTTTCTCATATTCAAATTAAACAGTCCACTAAAATATATGCTTCTGAAAACATTTGCGGTGAGAAATAGCCCATGTAATTGCTCAGTCTTGATTCATATTTTCATCTGCAGCACTTTGTTTGACAGTTTGATTCGAGTTTCATGAAATAGGCTACAGCTGCGGTGTAGAAAATCATCTGCATACTAAACACTTCATGCAAATGAGATGGACACACCTGCTCCACCTGCCCCAGGAAGAATTTTTTAAATTTTGCAGGAGGCAGACGGAAACAATGCAATTACTCTCTAATGATGTTGCCCAGGAGCTGTTGTTCCCTTGATCTTTGACTCCTTTTCTCCTTTCTTCTGTGCTCCCCTTCTCTCTCTCTCTCTCTCTCTCTCTCTCTCTCTCTCTCTCTCTCTCTCCTCTCTCTCTCTTCTCTCTCTCTCTCTCTCTCTCTCTGTCTCTCAGAAGAGTCGGACTACCAGACGGACTACGAGGAGGAGGCGGTGGGCAGTGCCCTCTCGGACATGGAGCTTTCCAATCACCACGGCGACCACGCAGAGGGGGAGGAGACTGCTGACACTGTAAGCCCCGCCCACTCGGCGTCCACCAATAACCGCGCTGCTCCTCAACCCAGGGGAGCGTCTCATTGGTGTCTTTGACTTGTTTGTGGAAGAAGGCAGTTGGCCAACAGGAACACACTGTGGAATGGCTCGATTGCATTTCCCTACTCTGCTGCTTTGTCTTTCCGTACAGTTAGCTTTACAGTTCGCTTTAATGAGCATGGTAAATGTACACTCATATTCCCAAAGAGTATGTATATACTGGGGTAAAAAAAAAAACTATATAATATCACATCATAAAGAAGAGAGGAAATATTTGGCTATTTCCATTGGTAAGAAATAATCAAGTAAAATATTCAATAAAAAAGAAACATGAGAAATCTGAAATAAAAGCAAATTATGTAAAAAATTAGGAGGGATGTACTATAGAATGGCCTTGTCTCTCCTCTCTCTTTCCCCTTGTTCCATTGTGAACTGATTGGCCTTATTGATATCCCTGGTCTCTCCACAATGCACTGACACGCACTGTGTCTTTCTCAGGATGAAGAAACGGAACTTAGATACAGACGACGAGGATCTCAGCTCTCAAATGTGACACCCTGACCCCTCCCACTTCCATCACTGGCCATTCCCACGTTTCCTCATTCACCCCTCCCGCCTCTTTCACCGGCTTTTCCGTCCGCTTTCAACACGACCGTGTCCAACTATTTGCACTATGGTCCCTCTCACATCTATCTGGCCCCTCCCACATCCCTCACTGGCCCCTCCCACATCCCCTCACTGGCCACTCCCCCCATGCCTTTGGAAGAAACGTGTGCGGTGCGAGACTGCAAACAAGTATTCTGTCCTCTGTCAAAAGGCACCCAGGACACAGTATACAGACATACACACAGTTATATGTGCTGTGTCTAATGAATGTGTGTGTTTTTATTTCAAATCAAAATATTCTTTAGGTTTTCACACAAAATGGTAAATTTACGGTTTTTTTTTTTGTTGTTGTTTTTTTTTTTTTTTTTACAGTGCATTACTTCCTTTATATTCACGCCTTTATGTAACCACTGAGTTCCTACCTGTGGGTCCGCACACCAGCAGGAACTGACGCACCATGTACTGTAATGGTGCCATCTTGAGTGCTAGAAACTTCCGTTTTTTTATAGCTGTTATTTTACCATGCTCTCGTTTGCTGTAACCAATCAGCACGAGAGCCATGACTAACCTCTCTCACTACCAAAACACCCCTACACACACACACACTCACATGAAAGCCGATCAATGCAAGGATTTTTATACGTGTTTTTGTTGTTACCCTCTGTGGTTTGTTTGTAACAAGCTGTGCCTTCGCCTGTGCTCAGTGTTACCGTCCTTACGTACGCAGCTCCCAGGTTTGCCCTGTGTGGCACTGCTCTGTGACGGGGTCGTGAAATATTTCCCTAGAGAAGCGGGGTCAATGAAATCCAATCAGTGTACCTTACTGTAGCTGCTGCAGGTGCCTGGACTAATTGTGTGCATGTGTTGTTCGTCTCTCTGTTCGTTTGTTTGTTTGTTTGTTGTTATTGTCGTCCATGTTTGATTTGACCAATGCCTCTTCCGATGAACTGATACTCACTCAGAATTGCGACAGACTCACGGGAGCCTGTGAAGTGGGGAATAATGTCTGAGTGATATGAATTTATACTAATCCAATCTCAGCATGCGCGTTGGCGACATACTTATATTTCAGAAACAAAAATGCCTTCGATCACAATTTAGACGAACAATGCTGTGCAAACTAGGCTGTACTCAAGAAGACTTTACAAAGAGGACTGCTAGCACAGGAAATACTGTTTTTTTTTGTGTAAGTTTACAATGGGGAAATGCAAAAAGAAGAAAGAAAGCAAGCTAATGAACTGAACAAGGAAACCACGAAGACCTTTCTGGTTTAAATTTCAAACGGTTGCACTTTGGGCGAGGAGAGCTTTAGGGAAGGGTGTCCCTTAAATGGTGGTTATCAGTAAACCCCAGTGTTTTATGACAGTAAAGCAAGAGATAATGCGTCTCATTTTTGTTTCTTTGTTTTTTTTTTTTGTTCATTTTACAAAAAACTTTGTAAAATATGAACTACTAATAAATTGCACTTAAATCTTTTATAGAATTTTCTGTGATGTAATGTTCATGTATTCGATTTAAAGGCTGAATGAATTCAATTTTTTATGGCTGGCAGTCTTCACTGTGTCATTTCTGTTTGTTTTTGAGCCAGGTGATTTTGTTTAGGATCCAGATTACTTTTTAGGTGTTGAGGAACGCTACCCTGGGGAGTAAACACAGTGATTCATCATTAAGTTCCTCAGGTAGACCGTATTGCCAAAACCACATATGAAAACAGAACAGGAGTGAAAAAAAAAATGCGTTCCAAACCCCCCTGCCGCCCCCCCCCCCCCCCCCCCCCCGCCAAACCACACAAGCGCCAGTCTATGGTACCGTACCGTGGGTTTCAGCTCCACTGGAGTCTGGCCTCAGCTCAGTTTTCGATTGGTCTGCCCTGACCAAAACAGGCTCCGCCCTCATTTACATAGCTCCGCCCAAGCTGAGGCTGACACGCTGATGCAGGCTTGAGTGGTGTTTGGGCTGATGCATACTGAGAGATCCCTCCGCCCCCACCAAACCTCCCGCCCCCGCCCCCCCCCCCCCCGCCCCCATCTCCCTCAGTGCCATCTCCAGTGTTGCGGTTCATTCTCTGTGCTAAACTCCACAGTCTTTGCCTGAAGTCCAGATTGAATCTCATTAAGATATGTCTTGTCCGGTTCACTGAATGGCCGTATGAACAGTGTTTGCACTGACAGGCTGGGGAACTTGTGGCACTCCTGGACATATTTAGGAAGGGGAAGGCATGGTGTGATTTAAAGTAGAACCCGTTAAAGAAAAGCATGGATATTTTTTTTTACTCTGCTCAGGGACATGACCATTTATGACCATTTGAAGATAAGTGTGTTTGCCATTTGAAGAGGGGAGTTTTATAACGTGTTTGTGATGAAGTGGAAACTCTTTTTGATGAGCAGATGCACTGCAGATGCCAAAGTGATTTAAGTGTTTTTATGGAGGAGAAGTTGAAGGTGGAGGCTAAGCTGGGAAGGGCTAAAGGGGAGGGGCTATGATGTCATACATCATGATGTCATACTTCATGAACTCATTACTCTGTTGCGCTGCTCAGCTCAGTGTCCTGATATGAATCTACGGAGTGAGTGTCAGGTGTGACTGCTGGAGGCCTATGGTTTACAGCCTCAGTCGTCACTCGAACACACACGCTTGTATTTCCTAACTGCGAACCAAAAACCGGTGAGATGTGGAAGGTGAGAATCGAAGGCCGCAAGCAGCTGGCAGTGGCGTCACTAGGGTTGGTGACAGCCGGTGCAGTCGACCGTTGGTGTCACCCGATGTTGTCGAGGGTGGGGGGGTGGTGTTGATGTTGTCGACCGGGGGGGAGGGGGAGGGGGGGGGGGAGGGGGGAGGGGGGAGGGGGGAGGGGGGCAAGGGGGGGGGGTGTTATGCATAAACGGGGTAATAATACCGCTAATTAAATCAACCCAGCAGTAAACTGCATCGGAGAAATTAGCTGTTTCAACTCGTCGCTACACAAAACACTGCACGTTAAATTATTGCCAGTCATTTCGGTGCCACCCGTCTCTGCTGGTGTCATCCGGTGCGGTCCGCACCCCCCGCACCTCTCTAGTGACACCATTGGCAGCTGGTGCCAGGGAGGTTTGGGACTGTTTCTATATGCTTCCGTAATCACTGGTCCATGGTGGTGCACCCAGACCTGGCCAGAGGTGAATACATTTACATGTGTTTGTCTAACAGATGCTCTTATCTGTAGTTATACGTGACACAAGGTCACATACTGTACAGTAAGTTACAGTGTCTGGTGTTTGGACAGCTTGAACATATAGGTGTGTTTACTGACTGTGAATGCAGTGTATGTTGGACCAAGACAGTGTTCGGGAAATTAGTTAGCATCCCACAGGATTCACCTCAATGCCTAAAAAAGATTCTTTGATATGATGTTTGCATGAAAAAATATGGAAATATACCTGCTCTTAAACACGAAGGCTTGTTGTTTGCCCTTCAGACCTGAATGTGAATCAGCATTTTGCATTTTGCATTTAAATGCTATCTACACAACTGGGAATTGAAACTAAATGTCACAGTTTAGCTGCTGCGGAGAGGCTGTAAGCATTCAGTGAACCGTAATCCAGACTGTTAAGGAAGTGTATCTACTGAACTTTTTTGCACAGCTATAACACCCTCAAACAGACATCATTTGCAGTTCTTTCATTGACCGGTAGGTGGAGACATTGAGCAGCTAGCTTTAGTAACTCAGGCTGGCGTGTGAAAGTTGGAGGGGCGTGTGTGTCCTGCTCCATGGTTTCGGACTTCCTTCGCTCATTAGAGGCTTTTAAATGGGAGTCTCGTGCTTGTGGATCTCCAGGGGCTTGTGCGCACGCTGTGATGTTACCTGTAATTAATGAGCTCGTAATGGAGAAACTGGGCCACGAGAGAGAGAGAGAGAGAGAGAGAGAGAGAGAGAGAGAGAGCAGAGGAAACGGAGTGAAGCAGGACAGGAGGGACATGAGCGCCAGCAGGTTATGAGGAAAAGATGATGGATGAACGAGAAATTGGCGAGGTGGGAAATGCAGAGTAAATTTGTCTGAGACGCAGAAGATGAAAACAGGCGGGGCAGAGCAATCTGACGGAAAGGGCTCAGACGACCAGAAGATTGAGTTTGGGGGGGGTGGGGGGTGAAGGTGGGGGGGGGGGGGGTTGTAAAATACACTGCTGGGGTCTGGCAGACAGACTCAGATGGGGGACGGAGTGTGGGTGACTCTGCGAGCAAATGAAACGCCCATTGAGCCAAGCAGTTGGCTCAGCTAGAGGCTGCGGGTTCATATCCATGCTGTGTCGAGACATGCAGCGACGCTGCCCGGAGAAATTAAAGTGCTGAGAGACTGGTTTTCACCATTATTTCTTTTTCCAGTGTGTTGCAGTACACATCTGTTGCAAACCGTCCTCTGGAAGTATTTGCATAAAGGAGCAATCAGAAGAAAGTCCAATTACGCCCTCTTCTTGGAGGATCTCTGTGGCCCACAATGCCCCAAGAATACGTTACATCGAACCAGCTGGCGCAGCCACTGTGGAAACGACCCACTACAGCAGGGGTGCACAACTCCGGTCCTGGAGGGCTGGTCCACTTGCTGGTTTTTGTTCCAATCGGTCACCTCAGTTTTGAGTTCTCTGACAGCTCTATAAACTATGCTGGTTCACTCCTGTACTTGAGCACAGTGAAGTCTTAGGACACACTTGCAGTCTGCGATTGTAGCTGGTGCCTGTACAAATTTCAGATCAAGATATGACTGGGCTAATTAAATAATTAAGAGCTGAAGTTGGCACAGAATCCTGAAACGGATCGGCCCTTGTCGTGCACCCCTGCACTACAGGTATAGAAATGCTGTGAGGCCTCAAGCGAGGTCCTTAATGTGAGAATTCTCTTTCTCACAGCACCGTCACATGCATGCACACTGTATCTCTTTCACACACACAGGTGTGCGCTCACACATTCAGTTTAGCCATCCTGTTTCCAAATTCATGAGAAAGCAGGCTCAATTTAGCTGTGTGTGTGTGTGTGTGTGTGTGTGTGTGTGTGTGTGTGCTTGCGCATCTGCTAGTGTGTGTGCGTTCATGCAGTTCTTGGCTATGTTTTAAGATTCTGTGGCAAAGCTGCTACAGAAAGGATTAGATGTGACATTTTGGAAGAACTGTGTAGAATCGCGGTGCTCAATCCCCTCCTTCAGCTTGACGTGAATATGAAATAATTCAACGACTTGAAGTTAGGTTAGGCATGGTACTTTTCCTGGCCACTTCAGATTCCTTACAAATTTCCCAGCAAAAAGAAAATAACCTCTCCTCTTAAGGACATTTTTGACATTTTTTAAAATTCTGCGTGACATCATTTCACCAGTACTGAACTGAGCTCAAAACCCCATCCCTGACACATTCGTCAGCAAGACTGAAAATAGACGGCAGCGGTATGAAGAGGTGGCAGACGCATTACTAAATTAGAATCTGAATGTCTGCTGGTTTATTCCGAAAGCATGAATGAGAAATCCGTTATAAGTCTTTTACTGACTTTGTATGTTCTCTGCTTGTGTGAGAAGTAATGACTAATTTGGTAAATGGACTGCATTTATATAGCGCTTTTATCAAAAGCACTTTACAATTGATGCCTCTCATTCACCCATTCCCACACACACTCACACCAACGGTGAAAGGCTGCCATGCAAGGTACCAATCAGCTCGTTGGGAGCAATTAGGGGTTAGGTGTCTTGCTCCGGGACACTTCAACACGCCCTGGGTGGGGGATCGAACCGGCAAACCTTTCTTACCTCCTGAGCTATGTGGCCCCCTGGTTATGCTGCTGGACTTGCTACATGCTATTATAATGTATTTACTTTGCATTATGATGCAACAAAATAACTGCAATCAAAGTGAAATGCTCATTTTTGTGAGCCGTCATTAGTAGCAATTATTATTATTATTATTATTATTATTATTATTATTATTATTATTATTATTATTATTAATGCTCATGGCAAACGTTTACTGCTACTTCTGAATGTACTTTGGGGCAGAGCTGTGCAGAGACCTTTTGAGGGGCAGGTGCATAAGATTAAAAAAAGGGATCGCCAACATTGAGACATTGTTTTATGACACCCAGTTACTGTACTTCAGGCCAGCATGCGCACCCGATATATATTCGAATAGCAGGCAAAACCGTATGTGACTCGATAGGCCTATTAGGCTCCCTCAAACCAAGGCTGTCAGGAATTCTGACAGCTGTGCACTTACAGCTAAGGAGACACACACACACCACCACCAGCCTTTTCTTTGAACGTATTGCCACATATTGAAAATATACATTGAGTGATTAACGTGAAGATATGCATACTGCTGAAAATTCCATCTTAAACCAGGCCTGAGATGGCTTTCAGATGTCTTTTTGACGCTTGACACACTGGTTCACCAGGTGACCGGCTAATTATCAGTTAGTCCACCTGTTTGGCCACCAGCTTACTCTACCGGCTTTGAGAAGCCACAGACCAGCTAAAACCATCTTAGAATCCCAGCTGGTCTTTGCTGGAATTTTCAGCAGCACAGGCACTCCCTCCTAATATAGCCTACATTCCAATGCATGTCAATATTTTATGGAACAAAATAGGCTAGCCTAAATGTGCTTTTCCACGGCCGCAAAGAAAAATTTTTGTCACTCGCTTTTTGTGTTTTTATATGATCAAAATCGTCAATGCCAAGCAGGATGTTTGAATATTTCTCACGCTGCCAACCGCAGCAGCGCCAGTCTGCGCTATCTATAGCTGATAACCGGATTTATTCGGGTACGGGTGTGTTCGCCGTTGAACGTTACCCACAGTGTGACTGAATCTTAACAGAAAGTGCATACAGCGTTCTGAATATAGATTGCATTTTTCCTAATTGTTAATCATTTGTTTATCGCGGTTCGTGAACAAATCTGTCCCAAATCCCTGAGCTCGGCTGGGTCAGATTTCGGGGAACGCTATGACGGTCACGCGCATCGCCCGGAGCAGATTCGCCTCCCCATACTGCAAGAGACGTTAATTATACCAAGAGAACAGCAGCAGTCAGAGCCTGCTGTCGCTATCAGCAACCGAGGCAGCCTAGATTTGCGGTTTGGCTGGGAAGAAGCAGAAACCGCAGAAGCATCCTATGTTTAAAATAAAATAGTTAACATTTAAAAAAGAAAAGAAATGCATGCACTTTATCGCATAGGCTAAATTTTTATGCCCACCTTTATGGCCTATTCAGCAATATAGACCTGCTTTTAGTTCATCATATTCCACACTATTTGGAAAAAATATGTATACAGCTAGTGCATATATATATGGCAGACCTGTATATAAACACATCTTAAAATGTATCCATTAAACGTTTTATTAAGTATCTACCTTATTTCTCCACAGAATGTATTCCTAATTGTAGGCTGTATTTATATAGCTAGGCTATTTCACTGGACGTTTAAAAGGAGCTACACAAATTAGCCCATTCGTAAACGATATTTGGGCGTCCCGCGCGAGACAGCGCATTTGTGATCTTGCATTTGCCTGAACCCGAAGGGATGCGCGCGACTGAATTGTCTGTCTTTGTGTGGCGGTGGGGGACGCTAGGGGCTAAATCACGGCTATCAAAGTAGGGTGACAGAGTCCGAGGCCGAGGAGAGCTAGACAGTATGTAATCAATCAAATTTTATTTGTATAGCATATTTTACAGCAGTTGTCACAATACGCTTTACAGACAACCCTGGCCTAAACCCCCACAGGAGCAAGCCTAAGGCAACAGTACCAAGGAAAAACTCCCTGTGGCAGATGGGAAGAAACCTTGGAAGGAACCAGGCTCCTCCTCTGGTCGGCTCAGGGTGCCGACTGGTGACCAGAATGTCAGTCAGTTTTATAAGGTTTATGATGTGGCTCAGATGATGGGTGGGGCCAGGTGGTGGTGATGGGGAACAGCAGGTGGCGACAGATGTGGGCAGGGTGGAGGCAATGACAACAGAGGGGCTGGACCGCAGAGGTGGGGGAGACCAGACGACTCTCGAAGCACTCTTGAGGATTGGGGCAAGAGCCCCGCTGGTAGCGTGGGGAAGAGGGTAGAAACGGCAATTAGGGAATTTGCAATATAGCAGACAGTGGGTAAAGTGGCAGTAGTATGTATTGGGGGGACCCCGCCAGGAGTAGTATATGGCTGCATAGCTACTTGGACAGGGATCCCATTTTTGTCAAAACTAAATAAATAAATATGCCTTTATGAAATAATCAAATTAATGAATACAGCAGTAAACATATATATAAAGCAATACTTGTGTAAATATTCAATAATTGAATAATACTTAACCCATTATAAAGTCTTATTTCATCATACTCATTTCACAACATTATTGGTACATTTAATTTAATTTTTATTTCACAATAAGAGATTCCATTTCAAAAGACTGCTTTAATTTAATCATAGTACTCCCCTTCTCTTTCCTCCTGTATATGGATGTGTGATGTTCTGTTGTGAATATTGTGAGCTTGATTAATAATGGAAGAGAAAACTGAACAAATATGATCAACAAATAGCTTTTATTTCAAGAGCTATTTATGTTCTACGGGTCATAAGACAGCAGGGTGTACACAACAGCAGGATTATGACGATGTAGTTTAAAAAAGAACTGGCTGGTTTTTTTTTTAAACTTGGGGCTAGGAGCTTTAAATGTACTTCTTCATGACCTCACTGATCTCGATGGCATTAGAATGTGGTTGCTGTTGATATTTTTATTTCCTTCTCAGCTTCACCACAGGTGGCAGGAAGAAGTTTGGAACAGACGACGCACTCCCCCCACCCACCCTGCCCCCCTATTTCTGTGGGAGTGCGGATTTATGTTGGTGAGCCTGATGTGCCTTGAACATTCGGTGATATGGGTTGGGGGGGGGGGGGTTTGTGGCTTAACACCCATCACAATGTGACTGAGCTGTTAGTGATGTGGGATGACCACTGAGTCAGGGGACCAAGCCTGTGACAGGGCAGTGCGAGTCTGAGTTTTTTTTTTTTTTAACACACAGGGTGTGGTACTTTCGAACACTTTCAGCAAAGCAGGTGTGTTAACCCCAAATTGACTGGACATACCCTTGCATGCCCTACCTGCTTTGATTTCCCGGGTTGTCATCGCAAAAGAGAACCAGAGTTCTCATTCTGCCTGCCTGGTTAAAGGTTTAAATTAGAATAAACACATTGGTACAGGGATGTCAAACGATCTTTGAGGGCCAGTGCGTATGCTAGTTTCCGTTCCAGTGAATTATTCCAGTCTCGCTTTCCAAATTGCTGTGCACAACAATGCTGGTTCACTTCTAAATTTGGACCACGGTAAAACCTTTTCAATCAAGAACATGTGCAGACTGGAGGTGGAGCTCATGCAACTGACCAACAATGTCAGGCCGTGATTGGACAGCCAGTTAAATAATTAAGAGCGGAGAGAGGTAATTTAATCACGAGAGACAATTCCGACTGGGCACCAAGATGACCATCAGCCAGCAAGAGGGCTGGAAGCAGAGGGTGGGGGTGGGGGTGGGGGTGGGGTGCATCTGGGACGCCAGGTGTTTCCATTAAGCTCTCTGGAGATGACGTGGACCGATCAGCAAAACATCAAGGAAGGAGCGTGCCCGCCTCTCGTGTCCCCAATGGCGCATTTACCCCTACCCCGACTCAGGACAATCAAGGCTCAATTAACTGCCCATTCCAACAAGAGGGATTGTGACATTAAGTTCTGTATTATGCTCAACTAATGATTGGGCAGCAAGGCAAATAATTAAGAGCAGGAGTTGGGTTGGCAGTCTTGCATTGGCACATCTGTAGGGTTGCCAGATGACTCATTCTGCTTCGACACTGAGTTCCAGACTGGTGACACACCCCGTGATCTGCTATTGAAACCTAACTATCAGCTGGGACTGTGGCCAAGAACCTCACTGTATTGACAGTTAGATGCTGGCTACCTGGGTGGCATCATTCTTCTGCTACCACTGCTGACATCATAAGGTCATAGTGTCTATCTCCTGTGAAGTGATATTGAAACATGGACTTTGGAAAATGGCATGCATTATTATTGCATTACTAATTAATTAATGTTTCACAGTGGGGTTGAATCTGTTACAAAACCAGGCTATTGCATGCCTTTTACCAAAAAAAGACCATGAAGCTTTTCAGCAGCAGCGTGGGGTACCAGCTTTGGAAACCTGGCTTGTTGCTGTAAATTTGTTGGTTCGAATCCCCTCTTGTACCCACAATGTTCATTAAGCGATAATTAGATCAATCCACCCTGGATTAACGCTGCCCTTTCATTCGAATAAACAACGAACTGCTTCTCACAGCACTGGCTGTGGCCGTGGCTGGGGAGAACCTCGTGGCTGTTCGGATTTCTCTGCGATCAACTCAACTAGCAGGCAGCACTCAACTCCTGCTTGTTTGCATAGACTGCTTTGTTGCTGTTTTTGTTGTGTTAATCAGATTAACCCACAGGGTCCAAGTTAAACTACGCGGTCGTTCCCTTCACTTGGAACTGTACTTCCCTCTAGGGTTTTCAGCACACTTGTTCATGGTCTTGGTTATATTTGTTGTACGTCGCTCTGGATAAGAGCGTCTGCGAAATGCCTGTAATGTAATGTAATGTAATCAGAGACAAGCCGCTCTGAGAAGCACCAGTGATGTAATGTAATGTAATGTCAACGATGAGGGGTTAATCTTTTCCCCAGGATTTATAAAGTTTAGGCCGAGCGTTTCTTTCCTGAAGCCCCTTGTGAACCAGTGGCTAAGGGAGGGAGTGAGGTGGACCATAGAGCGCTTTGCTGTGGGTGGGGTGCAGGGGAAGGTCTTTATCAGTGCTGTGGGTGGGGTGCAGGGGGAGGTCTTTATCAGTGCTGTGGGTGGGGTGCAGGGGGAGGTCTTTATCAGTGCTGTGGGTGGGGTGCAGGGGGAGGTCTTTATCAGTGCCAGGGGGAGGTCCAGTGCTGTGGGTGGGGTGCAGGGGGAGAGGGCTGGGGAGAGGCCCGGCCAGCCAGCGATCGATCCGCATTTAGAGTGGGAGAGAGCAGCAGGTAGCCGAGGCAGCTAAACTGAGCTCTGGCTCTGCTATTTTTACCAGCTGGTGTTATTGCGTGGGAGAGGGAGAGAGAGGGAGAGAGAGGGAGGGGGGGCGAGGGGGCGGGCGGGGCCGACTGGCTGATCGACTTCGATGATGCGCGCCACCGTTCCGTCTATAAACAGTTCTCTCGGCATGTGACCCGTGCACGCAAAACACAGCGTCGGGTAAACTGAGCCACACTGACTAAACAAACACACACGTGCGTGTGCACGCACATCACGCTTTGAGTTGCTGTTGGTTGTTGTGTGTCTTAGTGGTCGTGTTATGTATTGTGTGCTGTTATGCATTGTGCATTGTTATGTATTGTATTGTATGTATTGTGAGTCTTATTGTGACTATGAATGTTACGGATGTGTATTGATGTATTTTTCTGTATTGAAGTATTGTTAAAAGATTTATGGGGACCCCAGGAAGAGTAGCCACTGTTACAGTACAGTAGCTAATGGGGATCTAAACAAACAAACAAACAAACAAACCCTCCACACACACGTGCACACACACAGTGCTGCACTGTCTTTGTGCCCTTCGTCGAGCTGTTCCAATCGCTTCAGTAAATATCCCGCTGTTCAAATGTACCGTCGGTGAAAACACACGCTGTGTGTAAGTTGCCCTGGATAAGAGAATATCAATGAGAAGTCATGATTTATTCATTTGTTTCAAACCTTTTAAGAAGCAGATGGATAATCAAGTTTCAGTTTTTCCTCGTATTTCCAGTAATGTCTCATGTTCTTTTTCACTTGATTGATTGGCTCATTGAGCAGTCAATCATCCTGGCGCGACACGTCCGTCACTGCTCTCAAACACCTGGCTCATGTCACAGGTTCTCGACCATTCATCTGTATCCTGAAAATCCCATTATTGATAACCGTGCTCAGGATTTATGTCTGAGATGCACTTCAGACAGCTGTGTAATAATCCCTCTTCCGCTCACCAAAGTCTACGCCCCGGCTTGTGCTCTGGAATATCGCGTTGCTTAGGTTCTCATATCTCTTCTGTGCTGGAAACTTTTTTTTGCATTTTGCTAAATCAGCATGTCTGCAAAATAGGTTGAAAATAAGAAAATATCCCGTTCTCATTTTAACGAACTCTGTTTCTCTTAACGCGTTTCATCATGTAGAATCTCTCTCTTATTCCGTTTTCCCCTTATTTAGGTCATTTCCCCTGGTTTCATCATCCCCTTGTTTGTTTTCCACCTCTTCCTTATTCAGAATGTGCTGGTGGTCAGTACGCTGCAATGATGCCACGAAGCAAATGCTTTTTTTTTTCTTTTTTCTTTTGTTCTTTCAGCGTTTGGACAGCGACACAATTTCTAAAATTGTTTTGGCTGTGCACTCCAGTGCATTGGATACGAAACAAACCAATTTAACCAATGTAATACGAGGTTAATGTGCAGACTGTCGCTTTTGTTCAAGGGCGTTTGCATCCACATTGGGTGATCAGTGTAAGAACTGCAGCACTTTTTTTTTTTTTACATACATAGTCGCCCATTTTTAGGAGACCAAAAGAGACTCTATGGCTTACTTCAGCCACTGAACCCTTACAGGTTTGTTCTGATCCAAATGGAGTGCCAAAGTATTCTTGACATGGAAACACCTGGCTAAAAAGTGACAGCCTTAAAATACTCGATGCTCTTTAACCTTTTCACCAGTAGCCAGAGAGGGAAAACCTGCAACCCTTCCTGCTATTAAATACATTAAATTAAGTAAATCAACAGCACACATCGAGAAAAAGTGTTCGATGCAAACCAAGAGAGAGGGCCTGCACCCCAGACACGAGATCGTTCCATGAGAAAGGAGCATGATGGGAAAAGGCTCTACCACCTATGGTACTTTTAGCACCTCTCGGAATAGCAATGAGGCCTGCTCCCTGTGAGCTGAGTGTTGATGGGGAATTATAGGGGGGAGAAGGAGATCAATCAGATACACTGAGGCCAGCGGTAAAGCTTTAAAAAAAAAAAAAGTAAGGAAATGTGTCTTATCATCTAGCTGGATTTGAACTGGTAGCTAGTGGAGACTAACATTGGACTGATGTGGCCACATCGCCCTGGTCTGGTAAGAATATGAACGGCAGCATTTTAAATCAGTGAGAGAGACCTGTCAGAGTGGATTTTACACATCCAGAAAAAAGAGCAGTACGGTAGTCTAATCTCTCAAAGTAACAAAAAGCATGAACTAATTTCCTGAGTCATGCGCAGACAAAATTTTTCATATTTTAGCAATATTCCTGAAGTGATAAAAAAAAGCAGTCCCGGAGGTGTTCTTTATATGTGTTTTAAATGAGAGATCAGGATCATAAGTAACTCCAAGGTCTTTGATGACAGCACTTGAAGCATCTTAGTTTAATATATAGTCGGGTAGTTTGAATCCCAGGAGCTTGGGCCCAACTGCCATTCTCTCTGTTTTTGTTTGAATTCAGAAAGAGAAAATTGCGGCTCATCCATTTCTTTATGTCCATGATACAGGCCTCTTTCTTTTTGGCAAACTCTTCATGCTTTACTGGTAAATACAACCAATGCTTTGTGTCAAAAGCAGTTTCTTTCTCTCAACACGCTTACTTACTCCATTACTTTAGTGCAGGTTAATACTTATCCATCAGTCCATAAGACTCTCTACAGTTTTTATGTTCTGGGCCATTCTGTTTTTGAGGCTTACTAGTTGTTTGCATCTTGCAGTGAATCCTCTGAGGATGGTGTAGTCTTTTCTTTGTGGAAGTCTTTTCAACCATGGACACATGCTTGATGGTTGAAGAGGGGATTTTCTTCACAACTGCATATATTTTTCAGTCATCCACTACAGTGGTCTTCCATAGTCCGCCATGTCTTTTGTTACAGCAGAGCTCATAAATGCGATCTTGCTTCTGAACAATGTACCAAACGGTTGATTTTGACACACACAATGTTTTGGCCATGTCTCTGGTCGAATTAATGTCCTTTGGTCCTCATATTGAGAGACAGCAGCAACAGGCTCCAAATGCATATTCTATATGTAGAATCATTGCTAGATCTTGTTAGCTTTCTTGTGCATGAACTAGTGATGCAACAAAATGCAAAAGCTGACCAAGACGCGGCCGACTGCCCAATTACTTTCGGACCCCTAAAATGGGGGAACTTTGTATACAAAGCTCTGTAATTCCTAAATGGCCCAATATGGATGTTAAATACCCTCTAATCAGAGCTGGCTGTCTGCATTTTAACCTCATATTCATTGTTTAATTTCAAATCTAACGTGTTGGAGTGCAGAGCCAAAACAACATAAATAGTGTCACTGCCCAAATACTTAGGGCAGTGGTAACCAACCCAGTTCCTAGAGATCTACCGTCCTGTAGGTTTTCATTTCAACCCTAATTTGGCACGCCTGACTCTACTAATTAGCAGCTCAACAACATGCCTAGCTGCTGAATGAGGTGTGCTTTGTTAGGGTTGGAATAAAAACCTACAGGACGGTAGATCTCCAGGAACAGGGTTGGTCACCACTGACTCAGGGACTGCACTGTATACATGATTTTGTGCTTGAGGAAGAGCAGGAGCTGTCACAGTGTCAAATTGGCTGTTTCTCTCTACCGTCTTCCACCTTGCCCTCTCTGTAGTGCACTGACATCCTCTCTTTACCCCCTCTTATTCTCTCACTCAATTTTCACTCTCTCTCTCTCTCAAGCTCTCTTTTTTCTTGTCCTTATTCTCTCATGCATATATCATGCTTCACTATTTATTCCTGTCACTCTCACTCTCTCATTCTCTCTTTCTTTCCGGATTTTGCGAATATGTCTGAAGCTTCAAGCCCTCCCCTGTCCCGTGGATGATTGTAATTTATTATCGCCACTTCCGTCCCCTTTCCAGTTTTGCTTCAAAATAACCTCACGATCATCACATTTATGCTATGAATATAATATAATAATATAATATAATAATAACTGTAACCATAGAAACATCAACAGCAATAAAAACAATAAAAATAATAATACAACAAACACAATGACTACTACTACTACTACTACTACTACTACTACTACTACTACTACTAATAATAATAATAATAATAATAATAATAATAATAATAATAATAATAGTAGTAGTAGTAATAATATAGCAAAACTAACTCCTTTCTGACAAGACCGTTATACAAAACCAGGTTCTTTAAGCTCACCAGGCAGGGAGCTTCCATCTACCTTCCATCCTCCCTGCTTATTAGCTATAGGAAGCTCTGCCCGTCAATATGAGTTTCTGGTACTATATTATAGCACAGAAGGGCCAATGCTGCAGTATTATTCTTGGATGCACAACCTAAATGAATTTTCTTAAAATGCATCAAATTGGATGTTTCAGCCGTGTAATCCGATGAGCCTAAAATAATCATGTGACACGATGTTGACAAAAGAGGAAGGAATTTTAGTCATGTGACCATTTGGGAGTCATTGTGTCATGCCATGGGTGTCCTGTCGTTCAGCCGGGTACCAGTAAGCCCTAATTGCATCGTTCACATTGTGTGAGACTTGTCAGCCCTGTATAGCTCTTTTTAAAGCAACCATAGGGAGCTTCTAGATTAAAAAATGTGGGTGTTACCATGGTGTCAGAAATGTAAATGATTCCGTTTTTTATCACCCAAAAAAAAAAGAAATTTGTGTTGAACATGAATGCTGCTGCATTACAGATAAGATAACACACACACACACGTCCACACACACGGCATAATACACAGTACAGGATACATGGAACGTGCACATATCCTCACTGCCACACAGCACGCGCAGTGCATGGGTGTAAGAGCCTCTGTGTGTTACTGATATAGAAAAAAAAGAATACATCAAAACAGCGGTTTAGCAATCAGAGTATAATCTGAGAACAGACGTTGAGCGATGAGCTACAGCTCGCCGTTAAGCCATTTCATTGACATTTATACGTTCTTTCGACCGCGGTGGTTAGAACGGTTTTCATCATTTTGTCAGTAGAGCCTCTGTAATGCGTTCCTGGTTGGGTGAAAAATGCGAACGGCGCCAAAGCCTTTATTTAATAGCCCTTGCCGCACCCTCAAGACTGCAGAATCCAAGGACTCTGGTTTCGCTTTAACAGTACCTGGGATTTGTGCGGCCCAAGTCGATGCTTTATCCGTGCTGTGGTCTGGACTTGACCGCTCTGTCCACGCCTGTGTTGTTTATATCGTGGTCCTGATGTGTCACCTTGTATTGCGTAGGCTGAGGCTGTGCTTTCGTCAGTGCTGTGTCCTAGCATTGTGTGTGCTTTGCTTTGTTTCTGTGTTGTCGGTGATGTGTGTATTTTTTGTTTTGTGTCCGTGCTGTTTCCCTGTGTGGTGTCTGTGCTGTGTCTCTGTGTTGCCTGTGTTGTCTCTGTGCTGTGTCTCTATTGTCCGTGCTGTGTCTCTGTGTTGTGTCCATGCTGTGTCTCTGTATTGCCTGTGTTGTCTCTGTGCTGTGTCTCTATTGTCCATGCTGTGCTTTTGTGGTGTGTCCGTGCTGTCTCTGTATTACCTGTGCTGTCTCTGTGCTGTGTCTCTATTGTCTGCACTGTGTTTCTGTGGTGTGTCCATGCTGTGTCTCTGTATTGCCTGTGTTGTCTCTGTGCTGTGTCTCTATTGTCCATGCTGTGCTTTTGTGGTGTGTCCGTGCTGTCTCTGTATTACCTGTGTTGTCTCTGTGCTGTGTCTCTATTGTCTGCACTGTGTTTCTGTGGTGTGTCCATGCTGTGTCTCTGTATTGCCTGTGTTATCTCTGTGCTGTGTCTCTATTGTCTGTGCTTTGTCAGCGCTGTGTTTTTGTATTCTCAGAGTTGCAGTCATTGGTAGGTCTCCACTCTGCTAATAATACACAGCTACCCCTGAGATGGACATGGTGCGGATACAAGCTCGCACAAACACAGCAGACTAATGATAGGACTGGTCAGAATCACAGTCATTCAGTGCAGTGTGACTGTTGCAGTGGGACTTTCAGATTTTTAAAGGAATTTTCTAGTTTGCTCCTTTCTACCCACCAACTAGAGAGAGAGAGAGAGAGAGAGAGAGAGAGAGAGAGAGAGAGAGAGAGAATGAAAGCCTGAAGGATGTCTTAAACTGTCCAATAGCCTTACAGGCTTTAACTTTAACGGTGGAATAAATCTAACACAGTAGGCCTACTTTGTTGATCTGAGGAGTTCAACAAACCTTTCTGCAAGGTAATTGTCTCATTGTGAGTATCTGGTTTCAATGCCCAACCCCCCCCCCCCCCCCAGTATTCCCTCAGTGTCTTTCTGTACCATTTGTGTCATAACTTCCTCAAGAGCTGCTTGTCTCTTTTCTTCCTCTAATGGCGGTAGTGCATTATACGAGTTGTGGGCTCCCGATTGGGGATCAAATCGTAAGAAAAAGGTCTTAACGTCGCAACTTGCAAGGTATGAGATGCCGTTCCGAGCCGATCCACCTGGTTTACTGGCTCCCGATTGGTTTTTTTTGACATGTCAAAAAAAATTTGGGCCCAGTCGGCTTGAATTTGTCAGGTGTGAGAGGTCACGTGAGCCGATTCTGTGTTTCTATTCCCGTGGGCCAATCAGAAGGTGGCTCCATGTATGACGTTTTGCCCGCTGTGCTTTGCCGACGCTAATGCCATCTGATCTGGTTGGGAGGTCGTATAGTCTATGTCATTATCTGACGGGTTGTCAAAATCTGAACTTTGTTAAGAGGGCATCTGAACTTCCAACATCATAACTCGTGAGAAAATTGTGTAATGTAAGGCCGTCTGGGTAGTGTAGAGGTATAAGCACTCGCCTACCACCGCAGAGACAGGAAAGAAGCGGCTGGCGACTCCACATGTATCGGAGGAGCATGTGGTAGTCTACAACCTTCCCCAGACCAACAGAGGATAGTGCATCGACCAGGACCGTGATACACACGGGGAATTTGGTACAGCAACTAAATTGGGGAGAAAATGTGAGAAAAATGGCAAAAAAAAAAAAAAAAATAAATAGTGTAATGTATGCCCGCTCTGAGTCTCCACCTACACTCTGCTGAGGAACCCTATCAGCAGGGGTCCTCAATCTTATCCAGAAAGGGCCGGTGTGGATGCAGGCTTTCGTTCCAACCAAGCAGTTGCACACCTGATTCTACTAATCAGCCACTCAGAGTCTTTGCTGAGGACCTTGATTAGTAGAATCAGGTGTGTGATTGCTTGGTTGGAACAAAAGCCTGCACCCACACCCGCCATTTCTGGATAAGATTGAGGACCCCTGCCTATCAGGATTCTTTGTCAGGCCAAATGGTTCAGTCTGGGGGTTTTCACACTTTTTAACACCTACCATACATGGTTCCATAAATAATTAAAAGGAGTACCTTGTGGAGACGAGTCGAAGAACCCTTTTTTCTGAGAGTGTACTCTCAAGGCCAACCATCAGCTGGACCTTGTTTTTAACCAGAGCTGCCTTGCTCCTAACCTGACAGTATCGCATTTTAAACCACCCCTTATGTCCTTCTCTCTCCACGTCTCTCCTGTCGTAGTCTCTGTCTCTGTCTGTCCTGACCTCCATGCTTGGTCTTCCACTGACCTCTCTCCTCTCTTCTCTCCCATCCTCTTTTGAACGGCTCTATCCTTCCTTCCTCCGCCAGCTTGTCCGCCCCTCCTAGTCTCTGGGTAATATAAATGTGTACGTAACATCTGCTAGATCTGAACTACAAGCAGCAGAAAGGAAATGGAGGAAACATATAATCTCATACTCGTGCAATCTGGTGCTTCGAACCCGCACAAACTGTTCTCCTCAGTCTCTTCTCTCCTTACTCCTTCGCCATCCCAACAGGAAAAGGTCAGCGTCATCTTTTTCTCCCTCTCCTGACCATCCTACCTATCCTACTTGTATCCCCACTTGCTAACCACCCCCCCCCCTCCCACATTGCTATCCTCCTTCTCACCCCTCCCTTACTCTTCAAACTGTAACATCTCACCACACTGCTTCCTGTTCTCTAGAGCTTTTGCGTCTCCTGTCCTTCAGGCTGTTTCTGAGGACATTTATTCCTTTAATCTCCTCTTATCGTCTACTCTGTTTCAACTGCCATGCCCCCTGCCGCTCTTTAGAGGGCTCGTGTTACTCCCCCTCTCAAAAACCCCTCTCTGAACCCGGGCAGACGTTCACAACCACCGCTCCAATTCATTTTGCCTAAAACTCTCAAGTGTGTGGTCTGCAATCAACTGCCTCTCCATTTCCCACAGAATGACCTCCTTGACCCCAACCAATTGGCTCTCAAGTCCAGCCACTCCACTGAGACTCCTCTCCTTGCAGTTACAGAGACTCTTCGCTCAGCAAGAGCTACGCTACTCGGCTCTGTCCTCATGCTTGTTGTTTGACGCAGTTTGCCACTTCCCTTCATCCCTCGCCGAGATGGGCATCTCAGGCACCGCCTTCGTGTGGTTTTCCTCATAGCCTGCTGCCCGATCCTACCAGGGTCTGTCTCTGTGTCCTCCTGGCCCGGTGTCCCACAGGGCTCAGTGCTTGGTCCTCTCCTCTCTTTACCATAATTCTTTGCTCATGGCAGGCTACGACATTGCGATT
>CM045896.1:4737500-4780000 GCA_025169545.1 Anguilla japonica | reverse complement strand
GTGGCACAGTGGCACAGTGGCACAGTGGGTAGTACTGATGCCTCGCAAGAAGACAGTTCTGGGTTTGAGTCCCGGCTGGCTTGGTTCCTCCCTGCATGGAGTTTGCATGTTCTCCCTGTGTTCACGTGGGTTTCCTCCCACATTCCAAAGACATGTCACCCAAGGTCTACAGATGGAAATTAGCCTCCTTGGCTAACTCTGGTGCATTTACAGAAATGTTACTCACATGTCAAATAAAGATTTTTTTAAAAGTACGATTCTTTTGCCATGCATCCTCATAAAGAGATTTATTTATCCACTCCTCATTTCTCCCTGCTGGGTGGGTGCCTTTTTTATCTTTAAGATATTAAATACATTTTCACATGAGCAGATCAAAAAGCATTTCTTTTGTTCCAACTGAGCAGTAACACACCTGATTCTACTAATAAACCCCTTGGAATCTTTGCTAAGCACCTTTATTAGTAGAATCAGGTGTGTAACTGCCCAGTTGGAACAAAAGCCTGCACCCACCTGCACCCACACCGGCCCTTTCTGGATAAGATTGAGGACCTCTGTCTTTGAGCATGAAAGATATTTGCAGATCAAACTGCACTCCGAGAATGAACAAATATGTGCTTTGTGCAATTCTCCTATGGACCGACCTTTTGGAGGTATAGTTTATTGCTTTTCAGTTCTCTTTCTCCTCGCTCCCCAGCGAACACAAGACCGAATAGTGACTGAATCGAGACATCTTAACATTTACATGCACCATATTCTGACTCTACCTTTGAAAAGTCATGGCTGCATTTGCCTGAGATCTCTTTCTCCTCGCTCCCCAGCGAACACAAGACCGAATAGGGACTGAATCGAGACATCTTGAGGGGTGGAAATCTAGGTTGACAGATGTTTTCACATAAACGGACTCGGTTAGCTCAATTGAGCCCTAGTTTATATGTTTTCCGTTGATATAGCCTGACTATGTCCTCTAGCTGGCAAGAAAACTTTCACAATGCCTAGATGGCATATACAACCGAGACTAAATTAGGCCCAAACTGAGCGAGCATAGCCGTGTCAATGCATCTGCCAGCCTAGGTTTCCACCCCGCTAGACGCCTAGATTCCGTCTGCGTTCGGGCTCGCTCGCGTTCGCCGGGGAGCGAGGCGCCGGTCGTTAGCGCCGAGCTCCTCTATTCATCCAGCGAGCGAGGGAAGTCTCATCCTGTCATTCTGTTTCCCCCCAGGAGAGAGAGAGAGAGAGACACGGCCAAGGCTGGGCGTGGGAAGAGAGAGAGAGAGAGAGGGGGGTACTCCGAGAGGCAGGAGAACGATCGCTCCGCCCCCGCGCCCTTACATCTGTGTGTGGCGCGAGGGGAGGGGTGGAGGGGGAACCCGGGGGGGGGCGGGCGGATGAGTCATGGGGAGAAGGTAAGGTGCACGTCTTACACAACCTGTTCTTCATGTGTGTTGTTGTTTTGGGTGGGTGTTTTCAAAAAAAAAAAAAAAAATCATAATTTAATTTTAATGATGTTGCGATTTTTGTATGTGTGTGTGTATGTATGAGTCTGTGTGTGTGTGTGTGCGTGTGTATGTGTGTGTGCAAGTGTGAGTGAGTGTGTATGTGGGTATGTGCATGTGTGTGTGTGTGTGTGCATGTGCATGTGTATGTGAGTGTGAGTGAGTGTGTGTGTGTGTCTGTTTGTGCGTGTGCATGTATGTGTGTGTGTGTGCGTGCGTGTCTGTGTGTGTGTGCAAGTGTGAGAGAGTATGTGTGTGTGTGTGTGCATGTGTATGTGTGAGTGAGTGTATGTGTGTCTGTTTGTGCATGTGCATGTATGTGTGTGTGTGTGTGCGTGCGTGTGTTTGTGAGTGTGTGCGTGTCTGTGTGTGTGTGCAAGTGTGAGAGAGTATGTATGTGCATGTGTGTGTGCATGTGTGTGTGTGTGCATGTGTATGTGTGAGTGAGTGTATGTGTGTCTGTTTGTGCGTGTGCATGTATGTGTGTGTGTGTGTGCGTGCATATGTTTGTGAGTGTGTGTGTGTGTGCGTGCATGTGTATGTGTTTGTGAGTGTGTGTGTGTGTGTCTGTGTGTGTGCATGTATGTATGAGTGTGTGCGTGCATATGTTTGTGAGTGTGTGTGTGTGTGTGTGTGTGTGTGCGTGCATGTGTTTGTGAGTGTGTGTGTGTGTGTGTATGTGTGTGTATGCGGGGGGGATACGCATAAACAGAAAGGTACCCACATCCCAGCCCCCACCCCCCCCCCAGCCCCCACCCTGGCGAGCCAGATCTATTGTCAGAGCCTCCCACTCACTCTGCACCCGACTGTCCGCTCCTGTCTAATTGTGACAGAGTTGGTGTGTTCACTGTCTGGAGGGGCAACGTTTGGTCCAGCCTCCCTCCCACTTCCCACGGTCAGAAGGTAGTCTGCGGTCATTAGGAAGCAGTACTCCAGCATAACGCCTTTCCCATTATTGTATCATTACCTTGGATCAAAGGTAACTGCGCCCGCCCCCCCCAACCTTGAATACAGTTCTCTTCTGAACAGGCACAGCTGAGTTTGAGTGTGCGTAATGAGGTAGGACTCTTTCCTGGATCTACAGGTACTGATATGCGTTAAGTGCTGAGTCATGCAGGTTTCATCAGAGAGTAACTGCAATGTAAGCGCATATACATGCAAGTATGTGAAACTATGTATAGTATATGCGATCGTCAGACCTCTGTGCTGTACACCAGTTTCAGGAATTGAAATCGCAGACTAACTAGATCAGTGGTCTCCAACCCTGGTCCTGGAGAGCTACAGGGTCTGCTGGTTTTTATAGTGACTCTGCACTTCATGAATCAATTAGAGCAATTAGTACCTGGTGTCTTGGGTCTCAATTGGTTGCTGATTTTAAGGTGAAAATAAAAACCAGCAGACCCTGTAGCTCTCCAAGGGTTGGAGACCACTGAACTAGATACTCTGGCAAAAACACAAAAACACGCACTTCAGTGTCTCATTTGCATGAAATGTGTACATAAAGACACACGCATGTGCACTGCATTTCTTTTTCATGCTTAATTCTGGAAAAAAACCCCATTGAGATCGAAGGCTGTTTTCCAAGAGAGCAGCGTACATGAAGCAAATCATAAGTCAACATGAGAAATGACTGTCCTAACCGAGCGTGAGCATTCATGGAAGGGCAATTACAGGTCTTCACATGCAATGCTACCGGCTTAATTAAGAAGCAAAACCCATCTATGGAAATACACACACACACACACACACACACACACACACACACACACACACTCAAGCCTGCACTCGTACGCATGCTGAGGCAGGCTTGGCACGTGTGTGTTAGCATGTGCCGTTGAGAATCGTGCAGTATTGAGGTCACAGAGACAGAGAGAGAGATGGATGTATGGATGATGGATGGATAGAGAGAGAAACAGACAGACAGGATGGATTGATAGATAGATAGACAGACAGACAGACAAACAGACAGATAGATAGATAGATAGATAGATAGATAGATAGATAGATAGATAGATAGATAGATAGATAGATAGATAGAAATAGAGAGAGATTTCTTACTTTTAAAAGCACTTCATTGGAGGGGTACACACCTGGCAGGTTGCTGATATAGCCCCCGTCCATGAGCAGGTGTCCATCTTTGGGGTCACAGAGGGGGGGCAGGTAAAAAATATCTACCATCCAGTAGGTTTTCATTTCAACCCTGATTTGGCACAGCTGTTTCTACTAATTAGCAGCTTAATGTGATCTCCCGCTGTTGAGTGAGATGTGCTTTGTTAGGGTCAGAATGAAAACCTACAGGATGGCAGATCTCCAGAGACAGGGTTGCAGGTCTGTACAGTAAATAAAAATGACCAGATATGTGCAAAATTAAACGGAACCATTAAACTCCAAATGTGCACATACATACAGACCAGCTGTGGAAAGTGCAAAGTAAACGTGCAAATGGTAGCAAATACTAATGTTCAAGTGGTACTAATACTAAGAACCGTGCAGTAGTAGTGAAAACAATATCAGATAATGAAGTAACGTCAGTGTACAAGAGGCTAGCAGTGCAGTCGGTGTACTGGGCACTCCTTCAGAGAAAAGGAGAGGGGGTGAGGTGGGGTGAGGTGGGGTGGGGGGGGGGGTGGGATGGGGGGAAGGCTGATGGAGCTGTACTCTTCCTCCACTCACTCGAGGAGGGTTTGGAGCCCCCTGGTCCGTCTCATCGGCATCTTCATCACCAGCATTGTATTCCTCATTGTCGTTGTTTTCATCGTAATCTTTGTTGTCAGCACCACCGTCATCACGGTAATTCTGGTCACCGACGAATTTGCGTGCGTGAGTGCATGTGTGTACGCATGCCTACATGGACATACATTATGTGTATTTATGCGTGTACGTGTGCCTACGTGGACATACATTATTTATATATATATATGCATGTTTGTGTGTGCTTACGTGTACATACATTCTTTTTTTGTATGCATGTTTGTGTGTACGTACGTGGACATACATTATTTATATATATGTTTGTGTGTGCCTACGTGTACATACATTATTTCTTTGTATGCGTGTTTGTGTGTGCCTATGTGTACATACATACATTATTAGTATGTATTTGTGTGTGTGTGTGTGTGCCAACGTGTACATACATACATTATTAGTATGTATGCGTGTTTGTGTGTGTGTGTGTGTGTGTCTCTGTAAGTCTGAGAAATGTGCTTCCCAGTACCTCTCACTGTGGAGTTCACTGTGTGTAGATCTTACTTAAATTCCTGTGAGTATATGATGGGCTTAATGCCACTGAAATATTTAATTACAGAACCTCCATCTCCCTGCACAGCGGTGGGGCATAAGCGCCAATCATTTTCCTATGCAAATAAATAATTAAGCCTTTCAATTTATCTATTTTTTTTTTTTACTAGGGGGGAGGTCGCTTGTTTGTATTAAAAATTATACTTGACAGCTTGTCCGGACCAGAAAACAGCAGACGTGAGTCACATATTTGTTGATGCAGAGTGGACTGTGGATGGCAGACAGTGTGGAAGGCAATCACAGATGCTACTTGTTCGGTTAATGGCTGTGACTCATCGCCATGCGAAGGTGCGTTTCAGCTGTGTTAGCTGCAGCCTGACAGAGTCTGGCAGCGGGACATGCTATTGGCTAGTTTAATATTCATGGAGACTATTTTATCGAGGGTGACAACTGAGCATGACAAGTCTCACGTGGAGGCAGAGAGAGAGGTAGGAGAAGAGAGGTAAGAAAAGAGAGAGGAAAAAGGAGAAAGAGATATGCCATAAACCATCCATAATTTAAACAATAAAATTCTAATATAGTACGGACTGTATGTCAACTTGCACATTTAAGAAATTGTATTAGTGTGCTTTTCGTAACATATTTTTGTGCAAGATTACAAAATAACGTAAATTTTTAAAATTTTAACAAAAATGCACAGACAGTATTAGAAGCAAATATTCATATGGACAGCATTTCTTGTCCTGGAAATCTTAACTTCGACAATGCTGTATGTGTTTCTTCCCTGTGTGCGTGCCTGCATATACATTCTGTGTGTGTGTGTGTGTGTGTGTGTAAATGTGTATCCCTCTTATTCTTATTTGGATAGTCTTGTCAGATTTCAGAGAGCTTATTGATATGTCAAAATTGCCCACAGCTTGTGGGAGCGTTTTTGCAAGCATGCTGGTGTGGACGGATATTCTCTCTCCCTCTCTTTCTCTTTCTCTCTCTCTCTGTCTTTCTTTCCACAGTGACTGATTGCATTATTTATCCAGGTCTGGGGAAAAACTCCTCCTCAGGTGCAAATCCATCACTTTTTCATTTCTTCTGACCTGTTCATCTATGCTACGATTCTTTTCATCCTCAGGCTTTTCTTCTTTCTCTCCATCTCTCTTCCCTTTATTCCTCAAAAAAGAAAAAAAAAATGAAATAGCTCAAGCCTCTTTCTCTCCCTCCCTTCCTCCCCTGGTGTTGACCTCAAACAGAAATTATTTATCTCGTTTATTCAGCCTCTCTTCCTGCGGTTTGCTCAGTTTTGTTTAACACTCCCCCCCCCCTCTGTTATCCCTCATGGATTGTACCCCCTCCTCCGTTCAGCCAAGAATAATAACAGTGGGACGGGGAGTCGCATTAAAAACAGCTCTGCACCAATCACAGGACACGTTGGTTAAGAAGAGACGCAACAACCCCGACAGTGATTGGTGTATTACTTTCTGACTACACTTCCCAGGAGGCCTTCGGGGATAAAGGAAATGTAGCCAGAACGTGTCCACAAATTACTGCTGGCTTTGTTCTGTTTATTGTTACCAACAATACTCCATGATTGGTGGAGACCTCCATGCATGTGCTAATAATTTCTGATAGCTGAAATTGGTGAAGTCATGTGACACAGTGAAGCCGGTGATGAGCTGCGTCTGCCTTACCTGCCCTCACTGAACATGCCTGCAAAGCTTTACAGCAGCCAGAAAAAAAATCTACAGTGAATGTACAGATAGGACTTCTGAGTGCTCTACCCACAGCGCAGGATATGGATGTTGCCATTACCGACCATGGAGTAACACAGAGGCACACACATTTAGGCTGATGTCACACAGAGTGGGAGGGGTTTGGCCCGCAGAGTAACCGCAATCCTCATTGGGTTGTGATGGTGACCAATCGGGCACCTGTGCTCTGCAGTCTGGAAAGGTAACTATGGTAACTATCCCACCTGGTTAAAAGTTGTGTGGCCACCAGTTGTGATTGGTTATGACAAGCTGCGGTAATAATAAGAGAAAACGACTAGACAATATGAAGAAGAATACAGCTATGGCAGGTACACCATCTGCAAAGTTATGGGTTGTGGGGTATATACCATACAGAGAACAGAACCGGAAATGCCATTTCTTAAGTTTACCCCTTACATTATATAAATACCCAACATAATTAGCTCTGAGTGAGGAAATTTTTTTAAAATTATATCAAAATAATTCATTTTTTAATATATAAAAAACAAAAAGGTAGCAGCCACAAAGGTAATGCTAGGTTGAACTGCGGTACCCATGGGTACACTTTTTGGACTGCAAAGGCTTCCGTACGCGTACAGCGAGGGGCTGCTGCATATTTAAAGTTTGTGAGAAGGAGAAGAAAAAAAGGCGCGGATTGGGAGAGTAGTGTTAGTATATTTCTGTTGGAGGGAAAATGGCTAACTTTCCAGAGAGTTTTAAGAGCGAGAGATAAGTTGTGCTGTATTGCAAGTTGAGTAATTGTCCGTGTCCGTCCGTACTTTCTCAAGGAATAAACAAGTTAAAGGTTGAATCGTTGTGTCGGCTGGCTTTTTCCGGATCTTTGCGAAGCATCCAAGGCCTTACAGTAACAATATGGTTTTTCATTGGCTTATTATATTTGGTTTGTTGAATTTTAATTCTATTAATTCTATGGAATACTTGCCCAATGTGCGAGCACTGCTCTCACTCATTTGATCAATTTATTTACTGGTAACACATCCACCCGTCTTTTTTTCTCCAATTTGTATAATACCGCGGCCAATTTTCTACCCCCTTTTTGAAGCGGATGCGTCTCGCTTCGTTCGTGATACAAATGTGACGTTACAAAACTGTTTGACGCCTGTCTTGATTTACTCTGATGGCTTTGCTTCGCTTCGGTCAACAAGTCATTCCATCTGACTCTGAGGTGAGAGAGAAAAAATGGTCTCCGCGCCAGGTGTAGCCGGCAGTGCATCCACCGCTTGTTGCACTCTCCAGGCGAAGAGTGATATCGGGGGTTTCTTTTCTCCCGCGCTAGGTGCGAATCTGATGCTGCATTGTAATTTATATCTGGTTAATTATCCTACACTAGTCAAAAGGAAAATTCGCTGTGAACGTCCTTTCTCGGTGTGCTGTGGTGTACTATATTTTATCAACAGAGGGTGGCGCGTTTGAGCAAGATTTATATCTGTGTTCCATATCCAGAAAACACTGGCCGCTGTGTTTTCCCTCTTAACCTTACAAGCTTCGAGCTCCACTGTTGTGCAGTTTTTCAAATTGCATTTGCTCTATTTGCTCTAAAATGCTCTATTTGCGCGCCGTGTTTGAAATACACCTCGCCAAAGGCTTATAGTAGCCTACCTTATTTCAAAGCAGTATAACAATTGAGAAGTTATTGGGAAACAACCATATTAAAATTATTTAAACAAACCGAGATGTTAGCAAATATCAGTTTATTTACAACTGAGTTTGAGATCCTGACACGTGCTATTAAAATCCATTTTAATAATGTTGTTTCCCTGCCATTTCACAATTGTTGTATTGTTTTGAAATGAGGCAGGCTACTATATTGGAAGTGACCTAGTTTTCATTCATCCTCCTTCATCCCTTCCTCTTCATCCTCTCCTCGGTTCCTCTCTGATCAGCACATAAACAAAACAAAAGCTGCTGTCTTTGCAGGTGTTCTTTGACTTTCTCGGAGTGCAGTTATATCAAACCTGATTGATTTTCTCTGTTTATTTTCACAATTTGGAAGATTCAGCTTTCTGGGTTTTTTTTTTGTTGTTGTTGTTGCAAGGCCAGAGTTACGGCAGTTCGCTTATGCACTATCCCCGATTAATTTATTGATTAGGCATGCGATGCTTTAAAAGCTGAGTGTTTTTGATCTGGCACGGGTGGATATTAAGTAGGAAATGGCCAATTAAAGTTTGTTTTGAAAGTGCTTCTGTGCATGGAAAATACTGTGTTTAAATCCCTGTGCTGTTTGTATATAGTTTGTGTGTTTGAGTTCTGATTCAATAACTTTCTCTCAGCCATTGGTATGGCAGGAGTTTAGATATGCACAGGAATATACACAAGCTTCTATATGAGTAGACAAGTCTACTATAAAAAACAATTTATTATGTAATAATATATCATTCCAGAACATACATGCAGATTATATTGCTAGATATAATTATTTGTTATGTCCCTGCTTAGGACATACAGGTTTAAAATAAAATAAAGCAAAGACGGCTAAAAACACCTAAAATAAGGAATTTTAAAGATAAACTCACGGACTCTGGCACGTAAAGCAAAACCACTCGGTGGTGGATGTTTTATTTCATTAACAGCCTAAGACATGAACCGTGTAGCTCCTGCTGTGCCACCCTTTCACTCTTGAAAACAAATTTTCACCTATTTAGACGTTTTTTACCGATCACAACGCGGTGTTTACTGACCGTATTAACGGTTTACCATTTTAAAATGTACCCAATCCTAACCTGGGGTTAGTTCACCACACTATTGATAAAAAGTAAATAGGTAGTTGGGTTATTTTACTTTTATACTGAGTACAGTCTGTGTGTGTGTGTGTGTGTGTGTGTGTGTGCAGCATGTATGTGTATGTGCATAAAATGTATGCATTTGTGTGTGTGTATAACTACAAAGTCATAAAATGTGTGAGTGTGTGTGCGACGCACGTGTGTGTGTTCATTTTTATTGAAGTTGTGACATTAAAGAGAATAAGAATATTACATTTAGTACGGATGTACACTGCATTGGGGTCACATGTGACTGCATAACGCTGATGTCATAATGTACTTAAAGTCATGCTGTGCAGCTTCCTGAACCAATGAGCTACCGACACAGGCAGATGCATATGCTGAGCTCTCTGAGCTCTCTGAGCTCTTAGTGGCTCTCTCTCTCTCCCTCTCTCTCTCTCGCCCTCCCTCTCTCTCTCTCTCTCTCTCTCTCTCTCTCTCTCTCTCTCTCTCCTCTCTCTCTCTCTCTCTCTCTCTCTCTCTCTCTCCCTCCCTCTCTTTCTCTCTCTCTCTCTTTCTCTGTCTCCCTCTCTCTCTCTTTCCCTCTCTCTCTCATCCATTGGGCTGTGCATTGCTCTCTCTCTCTCTCTCTTCCTTCTCTCCCCCCTCTCTCTGAGAGCGTGTACAAGTAAGCTGTCATCCGTTCACCCCTCGTACTCCTTTCCCCCCTCCTGCTCTCCCTCCCTGCACACTGCAGTCAGCGATACCCATGCAGAATTATTCAGCGTTTTAACCTCAAACCCACCTCCAGTCCCTGTACGAACACCTCATTTTTCTATTCACCCATGACCCAAGCTCACCTCCAGCCCCTCTACGAGCACCTCATTTTTCTATTCACCCATGACCCAAGCTCACCTCCAGCCCCTGTACGAGCACCTCATTTTTCTATTCACCCATGACCTAAGCCCACCTCCAGCCCCTGTAAGAGCACCTCATTTTTCTATTCACCCATGACCCAAGCTCACCTCCAGCCCCTGTACGAGCACCTCATTTTTCTATTCACCCATGACCTAAGCCCACATCCAGCCCCTGTAAGAGCACCTCATTTATCTATTCACCCATGACCCAAGCTCACCTCCAGCCCCTGTACGAGCACCTCATTTTTCTATTCACCCATGACCTAAGCCCACCTCCAGCCCCTGTACCAGCACCTCATTTTTCTATTCACCCATGACCTAAGCCCACCTCCAGCCCCTGTACGAGCACCTCATTTATCTATTCACCCATGTCTGCCCTTAGGAGTCCCATTTTTGTCTAACTTGATATATATGCCTTTATCATATACTTATAGGAATAAATGTAGCAATATAAGTGAGTCAATAAATAGTGAATAATTCAATAAAATTAATTTGCTGCCTGAAAGCTAGCCTAGCTTAGCCACGCACGTTTGCTAGCAGATATAGTCTAAAAAAGCACTTCTGGTCCCAGGCAAAGTAATTAATAACAAAGAATTAGCCAATCACTGAATAGACTCAGCCCCACTGGTGTTGACTGACAGATGACCATGAAATAAAAGTTATTAAATTAAAAGTTTTACCATTAAATGAATAAAGGGAAAGGAGAAAAAGGATTGACTCTGAAATGCGCTATTTGGAAATATGCCATTCTGAAATAAAAGTCTTTTTTTTTTAAAATAATGTTATTATGAAATAAAAATGAAATAAAATGAAGATATGTTTATGATAATGAGTGGAGTATTATTATTAATTATTGAATTATTTCACAATTTATTGACTCATTTCTGCAGGCTACATTTTTATCTTTCTATCTTTCTCAATGATATTCTAAACAGTTGATATTGGTAAGGTTAAGGTTGGTGCTACATCTCTTTTTTCTTATTTCTCAGTCTCAGAATGGTTTCCTTGACTTTAATTGACGGTCCTTATGCTGACTAACCTCAATAACAGACTCCAAAGGCAATCAAAAGCCTAGAATCAAGACTAGATACTGAAAGCTCTCTTAAACTTGCGCTGAGGAAGCGATTGAATATATCTGACTCATCAGAAACACGTCTGAAACCATTTGTCCCAAAAGTTATGACGCACTGAAACGGGGGAGCTACTGTATGTATAAAAAGCGCTATCATTCCTTCAATAAAAGCAGAGAATCTGCAGCACTTTAAGCACATATGAATGGTTTGATAACAGATCTAATATTATGGAGTATAGAGCTAAATCAGAAAAAAAATATATAAATATTTTCATCCAAATGCTATAAATTTTACTGAATGATATGCAGAAATATTATATGAATGAATGCAGCAATATATATATATATATATATATTGCTGCATTCATTCATATACTTATTTACATCATAAGGCATATTCATTTAATTTTGATAAAAAATAATACACAAGACTGCATTGTGTGTGTGTCTCCTCGTGTGTGTATATATCTGTGTGCTTATCTGTGTGTGAGTGCGCATGCATTTGTGCCTATGTGTGCGCGTGTGCGCGTGTGTGCGTGTGTGTCTTTACCTATGTGTGTTTGTCTGTGTGTGTGCGTATCTGTGTGTCTGCCTATGTGTGTATGCGTGTCTGTGTCTGTGTTTTGTGCATCTGTGTGTGTGTGTGTGTGTGTGTTTTGTCTCCAGGGGGCAGGTACAGCATTAGGGTCTGCAGGCAGGTGCAGCAAATTCTCGGGCAGGGAGAGATTCCTCTCAATGGACTTGTTTACTTCCTGTGCCCCCCTGGCTATTTCAGCAGTGTTCCTCTCATTTATCCACTGGACGCCTCTGTCTGGCCAAACCCCGCCCCCTGCACCCCACCCCCTGCACCCCACCCCCCGGGTGTGTACTGGACCCAACTCATGAACCTCTCCATGGTCGTATGATGCATGTGAGAGAATTAGGTTCAGTACTGGCGAGGGAAGAACGGCATCTCAAAAAAAATATTATGAGAGCACAATCGAACACAGACCCTGCCGTATCCAGATTTCCCACAGCTGGAATAATTTGTTTCGACTGGCGTTTTTCAGGGAGGCAGTTCACTGTAAACTTACACAGCACGTTGGTCATCCCCATACAGTACAAGCTCACCCATCTCATAGCCGTTTGTCCAGCAGTTTTACAGAAATGGTGGATATTGTGCTTTGGGAACATTGCACCCCTCCACCCACCGCATGACTTGACAGTCCTTTTATGGTTCTACTGCTAATTTCCGATCGGCTTAGCTCCTTCCAGAGTCTTTTGAAGGCGGCGCGTGGACCACCTCACCCCTCCCTACGCGCCTCCCTCTCTCGAATCAGATCAATGAAGGAATGAGAGAGACAGGCGAGAGAGAGAAAGGGGGGCGGGGGGAGGGCTGAATCGCGCCGTGCGTGTGTGAGTGTGTTTCTTCTCCCCTATTTGACAGCATCGCAGGCGCACTTGAACCGCACTGAAGAGTGAGATGGAGACGGTACGTCGCGCTCCCCTCCAATCTACCTGCTGATTGCAATTATCATTCAGCGACTGTTAGCTTTGCGGGTATATCGCAAAGACCGTTATTCGCTTCTGAATCCTTGCCCTTTCTACGGGAGCGTAAAGAAAGGGAGCAATACCAAACCAACACATCATATTATATTTTTATATTCCGGAATTTTGTGGTTTGCATGTGCTCTCGCTGCATTTCTTCCCTTAATTCCAACTGTACTCGTCTTTGGAATGAGCTGTTTCTCTGCCAGCGTTGTTTCCATTTCAGTATGGGAACTGCCGTGTCCAAAAGGAAGAATCTAAGAAACGATGCGATATCTTCCGTGGCGGCAAAAGTTAGGTAAGTGATACCCAGGACCGCTGCCTTGTATCCTTGGTTAACGTTGTTGGCGAAAGATGCAGGACCTTGATCCCGAACAGTTTTGCACTGTGGGGAAGTTACTGTACCAAGAACACCTCGCGGTATCGTTCTCGTCAGTGCAGTGAAGGGCAATTCTTTGCCGTTTCTTTTGAGTATTTCGAAGTATTGGATCAATTAGTGACAACAGTTTTCAGAAATTGTGCTGAGGCAATAGCTAGCTGCAGTGGTTACCGCGCTTAGTCTTCGAGCGGATTCCTGCAATGCTGCCATATTATTTGCGTAACCAGCTATGTGGAGAGACATGACTCGAGTGCGCAAATGGCCTCGTATTATAAAACTTTGATTGCGTGTCATTGCTTTCATCGTTTGTCATCTGTCCTCGGATGTGACTGGTGTTCTTCTGGGATTAAGGATGAGCTTTCACTAGGGGCGAAGTGAAGGTTAAGGGACGAGGTTTTCGGAATATCACAGGTGGGAACTGCTGGATTTGGTGGACAGGCATAAAGCTAATACGGTCATGGCAGACTTAATTAGCAAATGCGCATTATTATTATTATTATTATTATTATTATTATTATTATTATTATTATTATTATTATTTTATTATTATATTATATTATTATTATTATTATTATTATTTAATTATTTAATTATTTAATTATTTATTTGTTACTGGCGTCAAACTGCCATTGCTGCCAAAGTCGACTGAGTGGTTTGGATTGGCTGAGTGGGACATTTTTTCAGATATAGTCTAAGCGATAGGGTTGAAAACAAATTGTTAAATACAAAAAGCAGGCATCATATTCATTTTTCGATATACAAAAGATTGTTTCGTGGCATTAAAGTGTATTCACAGAGAGTATGTTTGTGACTGGTCAGTTCAAATGGATTTTATATCAGTTGCAGACTAATGTTTCGAATTTGTCCCAATCTCGACGGGTTTTGGAATACTACAGTGGTCTTCATCTGTCGCGTTTTATCGACAGTCGCTCGCTGCTGCTCAGCGCTGTTTTGGTTTTGGGGTATCAGCCTGGTAATCTATCAATTAATCAATCAGCTGTAATTGACTCGGACGCCTTAAGCGTTCACACGTCGCTCTGATTTGTGTCTTCAGAGGGGGGGGAAAACGGAAAGCAAGAAAGCAATGACACACTTTATTACTTGCAGAGTGCAGCTTCTGCGCGCTTTCCAGGGCCACAGATGGGGGGATTTGCATAAATCAATTTGAAAACAGTTTGTGCACAAATACTTACACAATGGGCTAGTTATACTAGCGATTGAACGCGCATATATATTTTAGATGACATAACGCATCACGTTTTTGTTTCAATCCTGTAACAGCAGGCGGTCACACTTATTTATTTGACTAGCCTATGCGTGAAATCATTTTGCAGTGCTGAAGGTTTTGCCGATTCTCCAAAACGTGTCAGCTTCCCCTTGACACCATGTAGTGTTGGGTTGTCGTAAGCATCAACGCCAGAAATAACTTGCCGTTGAAAACAGCCTGATTTAACATCAGTGTCACGTGCATTAGAATCATCCCATAGCCCCAAATGAACACGTGGCAGCAAAAAGAATCTCAAGATGCATACAGGGTTTTTTTTTTTCAATCCTAAGGAGATTGAGGATAAAAAGGAATTTGACTGTTCAGCCTCTGGCAAATAAAAAAAAATGTTCGGAATCCTTTCATCTGGGGGTCGCGGCAATGACCTTGAGTGCGGCTGCACGGAGGTCATTTCCTCTTAGGGGAGGGGTGCGTTCTGAAACCGCGCGGCTATCCCACAGGTTTCCCGTGTGTCCCAGCCTGCTATGTATGCGGCGTGGCGCGCGCGAGTGCCGGTTTGAAAGCTTAAACACTCCGCTAGCGCTCTGCGCTCTGGGCTCTGCGTTGGCAGTGACGAGGCGGCGAGGAAACTCGATGCCTCGCAGCAGCCAATCGCAGCGCGGTTGGGCTCCACCGCTGGCTGACTTCACACTGCGGTCCCGGGGTTTGGGGCGCGCAGAGAGAGAGAGAGAGAGAGAGAGAGAGCACCCCACAAATACACGTACAGATACTCATTCACCCACTCATTCACACACACTCACACACATGCTCATTCTTGCACATGCACTCTCTCTCTCACACACAGTCGCACGCACACACACACAGACACACGTATGCACTCTCTCTCTCGCACACAAACACACACATGCTCATTCCCACACATGCACTCTCTCTCTCACACACGCACACACACTCACACTCGTGTGCACGCTCATTCTTGCATATGCACTCTCTCTCTCTCTCGAACACACACACAGGCACACATTAATATGGATCTTAGATGAAGCAACGTTGCATTTCCATATGCCCCTTTCACACACACACACACACACACTTAAGCATTTTATTTGGACACAATATTGCCCCCTCCCCCCCCCCCACCCGTTTCTTGGGTTGTAACGATTTCTCATCAGAGCCGCCGGCGGAAGACGGTGTGAGGTATGGAGCGGCCGGGCCGATGTCACACGCAGGGTCAGAGGGGCCGGGAGCCTTGACCGCACAGGAAATGGGTTCGCGTCGGCTGTCAGCTGTCTGCGCGCGAAACTCACGAGCTGAACGCACGCACGCACGCACGCACGCACGCACGCACGAGCGGCTCCAGGCCCATCGAGCAGCCGCTCCTGTCTGAAGGACAGAGAGGAACAGCTGCCCCTGTCTGAAGGACAGAGAGGAACAGAACAGCACCTGGTTTTCGGGGAGCCTGGCTCAGTCAGCTTTACGTAACGCGCGTTCTCCCTCTCTGGCGGAGAGGAACAGCCGCCCCTGTCTGAAGGACGGAGAGGAACAGAACAGCACCTGGTTTTCGGGGAGCCTGGCTCAGTCAGCTTTACGTAACGCGCGTTCTCCCTCTCTGGCGGAGAGGAACAGCTGCCCCTGTCTGAGGGACAGAGAGGAACAGAACAGCACCTGGTTTTCGGGGAGCCTGGCTCAGTCAGCTTTACGTGAGGCGTGTTCTCCCTCTCTGGCGGAGAGGAACAGCCGCCCCTGTCTGAGGGACGGAGAGGAACAGAACAGCACCCGGTTTTTCGGGGAGCCCGGCTCAGTCAGCTTTATGTAAGGCACGCGTTCTCCCTCTCTGGCGCGTTTGCCTCACGCCGCTGAACTGGGCCTCGTTTCCGTACTTTAATTTGGGTCTGCTGAACAAGAGCGAGGATTCGAAGGGGCGAGGGGGGGCGATGCGTTCCCTTCTTGGGTATTTTGTAATTTAATCTAACCGCAGTTTTGCCTGTCATAACCATTTTTTTTTTTACTACCTTGATTTGTTTTTTTTTTTTTTTTTTGCAAGCATGTCAACTGTGTCAACCCCTGCCTCAGTAAGCCGCTGTCTTGCCGGGTGCTTTAAAGCCCTTTGCCCGCGTTAGCGAGCTAATGATGCTGCGCGTGCCGTCTCCCCGGTCTAAGAGTGTCACTGCAGCTCTCGCGCGCGGACGGAAGGGGGATGTGTTTATGTTCTCGTGCGAGTGTGAGTCATTCTGGGTGGGAGAGCGCTAAACGAATGTAAAGTAATGGTTTTAGCAGAGCTCTGTTTGCAGTCCCAAGCTGGGCTGTTTTGTCAATGAGATTTCGGGGTCGGGGAGAGGGGAGGGGAGGGGCGCACAGGTGTGTGGGGAGGGGGCAGGGGGGGGTTTAGTTTCGGGGTATGTCTGGCAGCGGCCTGCCCGGGAGGTGGCTAAACGGTCTTTGGCGGCTGGTGAAGGTCGGCGAAGGTTGTTTATGTCATCGAGGCTGAGTCATCGCTGCTTAGCGAGCGGGGCTTCCTCGCTCTGCCGTGATGTCACAGATGAGCGCGCGCGTGTGCCAGCGCTGGGACAGCTGGTGTGTGTGTGCCCGTGCCCGTGCCCGTGTCTGGGCTTGGCGAGACGGCTCTGTGCCCGGGGGGTAGGTGACACCGGTGTCCCTTCCCCCAACCCCCATGACTGTGCATTCGGGCCTTCGGGGGAATGACAGCTGATATAGAGAGGCCGGGATGCACAGGAGTGTGTGTGTGTGTGTGAGTGTGTGTGCGCGCACGAGTATGTGTGTGTGTGTGTGTGTGTGTGTGTATGTTTATGTGTGTGTGTGTGTGTGTGTGTGTGTGTGTGTGTGCATAAGCCCCGGCTAGATGGCACCTGGCATTGCTGTTGGTACAAGCTGCACCCCCCCCCCCCCCCCGCCCCCTCACACACACACACACACACAGGAGTGCGAAGGCTGAGAGAGAGAAATGGATGGGCGGATGGTTCACATGGATATCACGTAGTGCAGTAAAGCCATCCATCTGATGGGCCGTGTGCGGGTGTGTGGGATTGTGTGCAGAGAGGGTCATGATCAGGCTGGTGAAATTGAGCAGGGCAAATAACCCCCCTGAGCCCCCAATCACTGAGAGAGCACCTCTGTGTGCGTTTCTCTGCATCCCCTGCAGTGTTCAGGGCCATTCTCAGAGCGGTGTTAAGTGCAGGCCTTTAGGGATGCAGCACTACGCTGAACGCCTGGAGATCCTCCCCCATCAGAGAATGTGTCGAAGCCTTATGTATATCCTCGCCCCCCCCCCCCCCCCCCCCCCCCCCCAGCTCATAACCCTGCCGGCACCAGCTTTTCAACAATGACACGTATTGTATAGGAGGTTCGATGGGTTCCCCTAGAGCCCTAGCCAAATATCTAACCCAGCTCTAAATCTCTCAATTTAATCATCCTTACATTTAATAGGGTTAATAATCCCTCACAAATTATTATTAGTCATGGATCAGATTAAGGATGCACGCTTCTCCCATGCTTGCACTTTTAATTTTTTGGGTACGTGCTGTCAGGCCCGTTACAGGGCACTCCCTCCGAAAGCTGAGCTGCAGTGCGTTCCTCTTTGCATCGTGTTCATTCAGTGGAAAACGAAAAAAATAATTACATTTGGAACGTCTGATGAATTTGAACAGGGACTTGGAGTCTGGGGTCAGGATTGCAAAGGAGGGATAAATTCGCAGTGCTGAATGGAAAGAGGAGTTGAGATGGGTGGGGATGGGGGTGTGGGGGGAAGGGGTGGTGGAATATTGGCTTAAGTGTCGCCCAGGTGGGAGGGTCTAAGTAGCCGAGGACGACAGCGTCATCATACTTGTGACTGCTCTTGAGTTTGCCTGTGGAGCTGCACAAGAACGGTCTTCCTGTGACTCATGTCTGTGCGTGCCCCACTTTCTCACTGCGGTGTGATAAGCAGCAGCAGCGGCTGACATCACACGCTTTTCGGAGGGGAGTGCGTATGCTTGTCTGCGCCGTCCTGAATCGACGACAGAGTTTTTGCGATGAGCGTTGCAGCGTGGGTATGACTGGGCATTCCAAACTGAAGAGAAAAAGAAAAAAAAGAATCAAATGAAACTGCATGAGAGGATGGAGGTATGTGGCAATTTATGCACCTGTAGATAAAGCCACTCTTAGCAGGCGGATTGCAATTGGGTAAGAGTTTGTCTGAAAATGCCTCATTAAACACTCCCAGTGAAGTCCCGCAAGCACTGCTGGATGTGCTGTTCAATTATTCAGTGGTTTGCTCCAGGGTGCAACGGCAGCGGGTTCTGAAACCACAACCTTGAGGCGACGAGTCGGATTTATTACTGTGAACACGATGCTTCACCTGCCGCCGACAAAGATCATTCAGGCTCTAGAGTGCGCACGTCCCAAAGGGCGAGAGCTCGAACCTGGGCCTCTCTCCGGAAAGAGGGGGGCTCACCCAACCCCATGGCATATTTAGAGCCACATGTGAGGGGAGGGGAGAACTGGAAGTGGGGGGGGGGGGGTTAAAACATTCCCTCCTCTGCCCTGCCCTGCCGCGCTTTGCTCCGCCCACCTGGCCCCGCCCATCCCCGGGGCTTTTTTTGCATGGACGGGCAGCTGATTTGTTCCCCTGCGCAGGGGGGGGCGGCCGAGGGCCAAGCGACGAGGTCTGCTTGCTTTCACCGTTACTCAGATGCTCAAAAGGGCGATCGCTCGCACGGTGTCCTGCTTGGAGGTAAACGGGCCGTTTTAAGGCCGAACGTAAAAACCAGCGAAGCCCGCAGGCTCTTCGAACCAGGGTCGGTCGCCCCCCCCCCCCCCCCCCCCCCCCCCGTTCTAAATGGGGCGGGTCTCCGCGGCCGGCTTGTCGGCGGCGTTAGGATTCGCGAACCCGGCCGCTATATCGCGCTGCTACCGCGTTTAACCGCGCGGCGCTGGTCGTCAGCGAGCGCGAGGTGTGTAGCCGCGGCTATTTCTAGCGCTTTCGTTCCCTGTTGTTCGAGTTGGGGATCGTTGGCGGGTCGGAGCCGCCGCCGCGTGATGTTCTCGCCCGCGTTTTGAGGAGCCAAGAGGAAGGGGGCCTGGCTGAGTCACTGCAAATGCGCCTGAACTTCCCTCGCTTGCCTGCGCAGGGAACAAAAAAAAATGCGCATTTTGGATGTCGTTTGTCCGCCAGGATTTTGGGTGCAAATTTGGACCCCGCGCGCGTTTAGGAACACACAGGCGTGACTCAACACTTTGTGGATCTGAGGAGCAGGCAGCCCTCTATGGTAAATTTTATCCAAAGCGCTTTACAATTGATGCCTCTCATTCACCCATTCACTCACATGCTGTATCTGCCGTGCAAGGCGCCAGTCAGCTCATTGGGAGCAATTAGGGGTTAGGTGTCTTGCTCAGGGACACTTCGACATGCACCAAGGCGGGGTTTCGAACCGGCAACCCTCCGACTGCCAGACAATCGGTCTTACCTCCTGAGCTATGTCGCCCCCCCTCTATTTACCTCCCGTGCAATTCCTCCCTCCCGCTAACATGGACGTCCCGTTTAAAGATGGCTGCCGTTTTGTTAACGAGATAACGAGCTTGGGCTGTGACTGCGCCCCTTCACCCCGACCCGCCCGAGGAATCCCGTGGGGATCAGAAGGGTGCGACTGGAGCACCCCGTCAAAGCCCAGAGGGCTGACACATGCTAGCGTATGACGTACGCTAACTCGCCTGACATTGACCTGACTGTCAATATATGCAGCTACCGAGCATCATATTAATTACAGACATTATAGATATGGACTGAGTGAGTGTTGCACTGTGTCCACTGTGTCTATGGACTTACATTCATAGCAAGCGTGACATCACTGTTGTCCTCTAAGAAAATATGTTTTAATGTTTAAAAAAAAAAAAAAAAAAAAAAAAGAAAACACTAATACCAATCCAATTAGGAATAACGCTACATTTTAAATGCAAAAAATCAGCACTGTAATCGGTTAGCGGTGAGAAGTGAAGCCTCGTTCAGCCTAATCCGTTGGGCAGGAGTGGCAGGGCTCACCTATGCACAAGCCTGCAGAAAGCAAACGGGATTGGGTTGGTAAAGGGAGTGCCAGGACGGATCTCGCTTTGTTCCTGGATGCTGCCCAACCTGGGGAAGGAGATGGGGGGGGGGGGGGGGGGGGGTTGGGGGGCTTTGCAAAATAGCCAAAAGCAACCACAGCATGTCAGTTGGCGGAAAAAATGAAATTAAGGAACGTTTGGAGATATCGGTTTCCGCACTCCCTTTTTAAAATAGCCGTGCGACGCGAAGCGGTGGCGGATCATTCCGGAACAGTCCTCGGAAAAAAAGGGGGCAGACATTGGGAATCTTTCCAAGGAAGTGACGGCGTGCTATTTATTACATTTTGTTAATTTTTTTGGGTTGCCGTTTCCGTTTGTCCCCTGAAGGGTAATGGGGGGAGAGCTGAAATGGGATGTCTGCACTGATGAACGGAGAGATGAATGACTGAATGATGCAGCCATCAAGTAAGAGCGATGAGCTTGAGATCAACACACACACACACACACTCTCACACACTCACACACACACAGACACACACACACACACACACAGACAGACACACACACACACACACAGACACACACACACACACACACACGCGCACGCACAGACACACTCACACACACACAGACACACACACTCACACACACAGACACACACACGCACGCACGCACACACTCTCACACACACTCACAGACACTCACACACTCACAGACACACACACACACTCACAGACATGCACATAGACACATCACACATACACAGCCACACACACATGCGCACACACACTCACTGACACTTTGCATGGACACATACAGAGACACACAAACACACACATACACGCACACACACTCACAGACACGCACATAGACACATCACACTGACACATATACAAACAAACACACACGCACACACGAACACGTAACGTATGCATAGGAACACAGCGACATGCAGCTACACACACGCATCTGAACACACAGACACGCAGCATTCTGTGTGAGCCTGTAGAATCTGACATTTGAGAAGGGCCGTTTCTCTGGAGATGGCTGGAAGGATAGCATGACTAAGGGTCAGGGGCATGCCCAGTGAGGCACACAGAGATTGGGGGTGTGGTAGAATAATGCTAATTTAAATGCACAATGTCTGCAGTTGCAAGTAGGAGTTTGGGGAGCACGTCCGGTGATGACATTTGTTGACATTGTCAGGCGAGCCTAATGTTGCAGGCAGGGACTTTGGGTTGGTTTGATGGTGCAAGTGTGGATTGGTGGCATAACCAGGGACTCGGAGTCTGTGATACGAGTTTAAATTTGGGGGGAAAGTCTGAGTTCAGCACCAGGGACTGGGGGTGTGACTGGTGATATGGGATTACATTTTTGGGGGATTGTCTCAGGTTCCATATCAGGGATTCGGGAGGGTCTGTTGTAAGGATGAGGGATGAGAGTGTGTGTCTGGTGTAGGTAGTGTGTATTCGGGGTGTGGGTGTAGATGAGAGCCACGGGTGGGGGCGTACGGGCTGATATTGGGAAGCAGCGGTCGGGGGTGGAGTGGATGAGGCCGTACGTGAGACGGAGATGTGGAGAAAGGGAGCGAGGGATGGAGGGAGAAATGGAGGGAGGATGGGCGGAGGTTAATTGCTGTGCTTGCCGGTGGCTGGCCCTCTGATCAGACGCAGCTCCGGTGCACACTATCATGAAGGCCTCCTCATGAACCTCCTTTACAAAGACAGCTGAAAAACAACTGAGTGAGGAAGAGAGAGAGAGAGAGAGAGAAAGAGAGAGAGAGTGAGAGAGCGTAGTGAAACATGGCGATAGAGAAACAGAAACTGAATAATGTACTCGTATGTACTTTGTTGGAGTTGAACACCAGACACTTTACTGTGTACTACTATTTCTACTACCACTACTACTAGTATTACTACAACTAATAATAATAACAATAATATACTTAGTGTCTTTCTCTTTCTGTTTCTCATCCTCCCCTTTTGTTACTGATTCTGGTCCTCCTCTCTCTCTCTCTCCCTCCTCTCCCACACTCCCTCCATCTCCTCCTCCCTGTCCATCACGCGTTTTGGTGGGCGTGCGCTGTACGTACGCTAGCCGCTCGTTCTCTCTCTAGCCTCCCGCTCCGTGGCGTGCGGCCGCACTCTCTCTCACGCCCCAGCGGCGTCCCTCTTCAGACGTTATCCGTGTTTTACCTCTCCCTGGGGCGGCGGGCGTCTGTCCCCCCCCCCGCCCCGTCTCCTTTTCCTGCTTACGTACCCCAGCCGAGGGCTTCTGGGAAACGTGCGGAGAGATGAGGGTTATTACCAAAAAAACGTAGCGCTGCAAAAAGCTGTGAAATTACCCTGGAGACGGAGAGGGCACTAAACCCCTGATGTACAGGCCCCGGGCAGACGGTGTGCACGTTGGGGCCGTTGCTCTTAAATATACATGTGCTGTAAACTAACAGCTTTATTAAGCGCTGTTTCAGCCAGACAAATATATTCTCTGTGAGCTCGTCCTGGTGCCGCTGCTGCGGCGGCACCCGAGACGGTCCGCCGCGGGCTGCTTTGTGGCAGCGCTGAGGAGTCTGAAGATGCTTCAGCCTGTGGGGGAGAACGGGAGGGTGGATATGTGAAGAAGAGAGAGAGAGAGAGAGAACGAGAGAGAGAAGAGAGAGAGTGAGAGAATGAGAGAGAGAGAGAGGAATGTGTAGATTTGGCAGCACAATACATTGCCACTTGCCACAAACTGAGGGACAGGGAGTAACATTGACACCAGAAAAGTAAAATTATTATAGTTCAGACATTTTGTATGCATTATGTTCTAGATGTAGAGTGGATTGTCTGGATTTTATATTTTTTCTGTTTACTGTAGTTAAATTGTTATTGCCTGTCTGTTATGTTTGTCATGTGAGTGAATGCTTTGGCAATGTAAGTGTACCCTTACCATGCCAATAAAGCTTATTGAATTGAGAGAGAGACAGAGAGAGAGAGAGAGAGAGAGATGGAGAGACAGAGAGAGAGAGAGAGAGAGAGAGAGAGAGAGAGAGAGAGAGAGAGAGAGAGAGATGCACTGTTGCATACCCCCTGCAGCTTCTAGAGTTTTCTTTGAGCGCTGCACTTGCCAGCTCAACTTTAATAATTAAGGGTGTTGTCATGGGAGAGGATGGAGTCTGAGCTGGAGACGCGTAATTGGTTCAGCTGAGCCTCTACCCCACACTGCTGACACACGGTCTGCCCTGGCTGAGCGTGTGTAAGAAGGCTGCCTGTTTATGCCCGTGTGTGAACTAGTCCGTGTGTTTGTTTACATGCAGGCGTGTGAATTCCTGAATGCATGTGTGAATGCACGTGTGAGTGCCTGTGCGTGAAGGTGTGTGTGTGTGTGAGTGAATGTGTGTGTGTGTGTGTGTGTGTGCCAGAGCACCTGTGTAAACACAAATTCCTGTGCGTATGTGCCTGTGTGTGTGTGTGTGTGTGTGTGTGTGTGTGTTTAATAAGGCTGAGATTGTGTGTCATAGAGAACCTTGTGTGAACCTTGCATTTTAATGCACACACACTCATGCGCACACATGCGCCCTCATACTCACACTCACTAAGTATTAACAATCTAATCAATATAATACCCTCATCCTATCTTCAAGCAAATTCAAATTGAATTAATTACATGTTGTTTTTTTTTTTTTTTAGCAATTAGGGTATTCCCAATATGGAGTGGAATTAACAATTGCATTAACATTACCTAATTAAAAGGTGAATACTGATCTCTTGAAGTGTACACTCTCCTAGCTCTTGCTGAATGTTTCATTTCTGGTACACATTGCCAAGAGAGATATTTGCACGTGACTGTAATTACTGGATGTTAGTAGCCAGTTGACTGTTCACAATTTTCGAGCAAAAATGTGTGGAATAGCTTGCCTGGCCATGTAGCGGGGGCAGAAACACTGGGGGCATTCAAGGAACGGCTTGATACGGTGTTAGATACTACCTAGCTTTTAGGTAAACTAAGCATTAAGTACAGTTCAGTGGTAGGAATAGACGAGCAGTGTTGGGCTGAATGGCCTGTTCTCGTCTTACGTTACGTTATGTTATGTTATGTTATGTTATGTTATGTTATGTTATGTTAAGAAAAGCTTCTCTGTCTCCAAATCACATCTTGCGGTCTCATTGTGGCGATTGCTCAGGTGTAAAATTTTTGTTGGTTGGTATCCCCCCACCCTGATATTGACTGTGTTCTCCTGGCTGTGACATTACCAATGGTTGATCGTCTTCGAAATTATGCATCCGTTGGATGGGAGATTATTCCTTTTTAGCATGCTCTTTCCCTATTTGATTTTACTGTCTGTCTGTGTGTGTGTGTGTGTGTGTGTGTGTGTTCTGTTTTATGAGATTTCTCCATCCATTACTGTGGTATTTTGTGCTTCCAGATTTGATTATTAGGCTCACCTATAAGGAATCTGTGGAACTGGGAATGTGTGTGTGTCTTTGTGTTTTGTGTGTTTGTGAGGACATGAGGTGTATGTGATCTGTATATGCCTGTGACTAAATGTGTGTATGCATGTGTGTGACTGTGTGAATGCACGATATGTGCATGTGGTGTGCGTGTGTAGGAGTATGAACGCAGCTTTGTGTGTATATGTGTCTGTGTGTGTGTGCCAATGCATATGTTGTGAAAATGAGTGCATTTGTTCCGTGTGTAGGAGGTGTGTTTGTGTGTGTGCTAGTGCAGTGAGCAGATATATGTGTGTGACAGTGTATGTAGTGTGTGTGTGCGGTGTGTGTGTTTGTGTGACTGTGTATGTGGTGCATGCGTGTGTGGCTGTATTTATATGGTGTGTGCAAAGCGATATTGTTGAATGGGGAAATGTAGTTGTGTGTGTATGTGTGTGTGTGAGCGTGAGTGCGTATGCATGTGTGTGTGTGTGTGTCTGTGTGTGTGTGTGTGTGCGTGTGAGCATGAGTGCGTATGCGTATGTGTGTGTGTGTATGTGAGTGTGTGTTTGTGTGTGTGTGTGTGTGTGCGTGAGTAGGAGTGCAGGAAGTGTGTGTCTGCGGGGGACGGCATCGCTGAGGATTTCCTCCTGTCACTGTAAACCCATTGGTTCCACCGGAAGAATAGAGACAGAAATAGAGTGGATGAAACCCTGCGCAGATATAAGAACAAAAGCTGTCACAGACCAGTGTGCTTTCTTTTCTGTACACAGATGTTTGGCTGATATGTTTGCTTCGTACTGTAAAAAAAAAAAAAAAAATGAGAACATCACCGAGCTTCTTTCACCCAAAATTCAAATGAACCAATAGCCCAACACTTTGGCTCACCTGTTGTGCTGTGAATAAGCTTCTTAATCCGTCTGTGTGTTTATATTTTTACGCACCTCCCATGTTCTGTGTTTCTACCTGCTGGTTAGCACACACACTCTGTCAGCCATTTTGGGGTACCTAACAGGCTGCAGGCTGGACTGGTGCAACACTGCTGTTACGGTTCTAAAGGCAAAGTACCATAAAAAACACCTCTGTGTAAAGATCCTTTGGTGTAAATATTTGAATATTTTTTTAATCGGAAGAAAAATTAACCAGACAACCCCCATTTGGAGCTTTATTGTGTGGCAGTGTGGGGTATCTGAATTCCGTGTGCTTGCTTGCTAATAAACAATTATTATTATTATTGTAAATTTATGCATGGAATTTAAAGTGTTTTCCAGATAAAACAAGAGAGTTAAATGAATAACTAATTTAAAAAGATGAAAAAACAAGTAAACAAGGTCATAAAAAGAAATTAAAGAGTAATAAAAGAACCAAGTAATGAAAAGAAAGCACCAATAAAAATTATGCATAGCTAAAGGCAAGTGAAACATTGTAGGAAACCCTGAATTGTGTCACACTGCTATATCTAACTGTGGAGCTTTAAGAGCAGTGCGACTTACACAAACAACACACACACACACTCTCTCGCTCACACACATGCACACACACACACACACACTCTCTCAGGCACACACACACACACACACACTCTCTCTCTCACACACATGCACACACACACACACACACACACACACCCACACACACTGACTGTGGCTGCCTCTGTTGATGCCATTGTGCAGTAAAGTGATTCTGAGCCGGTTGCCGTGGGAGATGGTGATTGAGTGGCAGCCGGAAGAGCAGTGATAAAGGGTGTTTGTTCTAATCGCCGCGTGGCACAGGCACAAACAGGACTCACTGCCTCCTGTCCCGAACACCCTGCGTCTGTCGCCCTCGGCCTCAGACTGCAGCCTCAGGAAAACAGCACAGACATGTCCTGCGGGGATGGCGTCTGTTTCCTTAGGTGTCCAAAAAAAGGGATCCAAAAACAGAAATCGGATTTGACGCAATATTCACCCAGTTGCTGCATTGTCTTTGACGGAGTGCGACTGTCTTTAGCGAGTCTTTGTGACACAAACTGGTGGACTGGGACTAAGGGGCTGAAACTTAAGTTGTCTGATAGTCTGTTTGATTATCTGAAGTTGTGTGATAGTTTGTGTGATAGTCTGTGATTGTCTGTGATTGTAAGTAATATTTTATAAATTGTGGAGTACAGTTCTACAGTGACAGTGTTACAATGAGAGTGTTGTGTGGTAGTGTTACAGTGGGAGTGTTGTATGGTTGTGTTACAGCGAGAGTGTTGTGTGGTAGTGTAACAGTAAAAGTGTTTTACAGTAGTGTAACGGTGAGAGTGTTTTACCGTATTGTAACAGTGAGAGTATTTTACAGTAGTGTAACAGTGAGAGTATTTTACAGTAGTGTAACAGTGGGAGTGTTTTACAGTAGTGTTACAGTAAGAGTATTTTACAGTAGTGTTACAGTGAGAGTATTTTACAGTAGTGTAACAGTGAGAGTGTTTTACAGTAGTGTTACAGTAAGAGTATTTTACAGTAGTGTAACAGTGAGGGTGTTTTACAGTAGTGTAACAGTGAGAGTGTTTTACAGTAGTGTTACAGTAAGAGTATTTTACAGTAGTGTAACAGTGAGACTGTTTTACAGTAGTATTGCACGGAGGCTCAGAGTCCTGTATCTCTTGCAGAGCAGCCAGAGCGTTTGGAGAGTACCTGTCCCACAATCACCCGGAGAACCGCAACGGATCAGGTCAGGTGACTTTCCATAACCTCGGCTAGCTCACCCTTCTCTCTCCTCTCTCCTCTCATTCTTACAGCTGTCAGATCACTCCTTTCTCCTTTCTCTCTCCTCCCCTGTCATCCCACTGCTCACATTTTAGACCTTGTTTCTCCTCTCATTCAAAAAAGTGCTTTACTGGCAACTCACCCATTTTACGGTTGGGCCTTGCCAAAATACTGACCTCATAAGACAAATGGCCCTGTCTCCTTTCTCTTCCTGTTTCTCTCTCTTTCTCTCCCAATTCCACCCCCCCTCCCCCACCACCCCTCTCTCTCTTTCTGTCGCTCTGAAGATCACCTGCTGTCTGACTCTTACCTCGGCCAGGAGTCCGACTCCCCGGAGAACGGGCGAACTGAAACCGGCAGGCGCCGCCCATCGAACCCCGCCCCGACGCCGCCAATCGGCGAGCCGGGCCTGAGCAAGCCGCCGCAGGCCACGCCCACCGACCGCCGCCTGTCCTGGAGTGCGGGTTCCCCAGGCAGGGGCCGCAGCAGAGGGGCGGAGTCTACACCATCACCGGGGAGGGGGGCATGCTCGGGGGCCGGGGCAGCAAGGAGAGCCTGGAGCTGGAGGTGCTGAAGGCGGGGCGGGACCCCAGGCAGGCCCCGCCCCCTTCCTCTTCCTCCACCTCCCCGCTCCCGCAGCAACGGCAGCGGCACGGCGGCGGCGGGGGGGCGGGGGGTGACTGCGGCGGGGGCGGGGCCAGCGCCCATCACCACGGTAACCATCACCACAGCAGCCACCACCACCACCACCACCACCACGGGCACCAGCCCTCCCAGCCGCTGCAGAGCTCGGTCAGCGCCCACAACATCCGGGGCTGGGGCGAGGCCGACGGCAAGGAGGGGGCGGGCTCCCGGGACGACTGCAGCCTGGGCTGCGACGCCTGCGCCGGCGGAGCCTCCTCCCACAGCCAGCGCTCCCTGGACCTGGAGAGCACCTCGCGCGACACAGGCAAGCAGCGGGGGGGGGGCTTAGCCGTGTGGGGGGGGGGGGGGGGTTAGGGGGGGATTAGAGAGGAGGGCTGTGTGGAGCAGGGGGCGGGGTTAGAGAGGAGGGGCAGTGTGGAGCAGGGGGCGGGGGGGGGTTAGAGAGGAGGGGCAGTGTGGAGCAGGGGGCGGGGTCAGAGAGGAGGGGCAGTGTGGAGCAGGGGGTGGGGTTAGAGAGGAGGGGGGGCTGTGTGGAGCAGGGGGCGGGGTTAGAGTAGGAGGGGCTGTGTGGAGCAGGGGGCGGGGTCAGAGAGGAGGGGCTGTGTGGAGCAGGGGGCGGGGTTAGAGAGGAGGGGCAGTGTGGAGCAGGGGGGCGGGGTTAGAGAGGAGGGGCTGTGTGGAGCAGGGGGCGGGGTCAGAGAGGAGGGGCAGTGTGAGCAGGGGGCGGGGTCAGAGAGGAGGGGGGGCAGTGTGGAGCAGGGGGGCGGGGTCAGAGAGGAGGGGAATTATGGAGCAGGGGGCAGTCAGAGGAGGGGCAGTGGGAGCGGGGGGGGTTAGAGAGGAGGGGCAGTGTGGAGCAGGGGGCGGGGTCAGAGAGGAGGGGCAGTGTGGAGCAGGGGGCGGGGTCAGAGAGGAGAAACAGTGTGGAGCAGGGGGCGGGGTTAGAGAGGAGGGGCAGTGTGGAGCAGGGGGCGGGGTCAGAGAGGAGGGCAGTGTGGAGCAGGGGGCGGGGTTAGAGAGGAGGGGCAGTGCGGAGTGAAGCGGGGGGTTAGAGAGGAGAAGGGCAGTGTGGAGCAGGGGGTGGGGTTAGAGAGGAGGGGCAGTGTGGAGCAGGGGGCGGGGTTAGAGAGGAGGAGCTGTGTGAGCAGGGGGCGGGGTTAGAGAGGAGGGGCAGTGCGGAGCAGGGGGCGGGGTTAGAGAGGAGGGGCAGTGTGGAGCAGGGGGCGGGGTTAGAGAGGAGGGGCAGTGTGGAGCAGGGGGCGGGGTTAGAGAGGGGGCCAGGGAGCAGGGGCGGCAGTGTTAGAGAGCAGGGGCCATGGGAGCAGGGGGTGGGGTCAGAGAGGAGGGGCAGTGTGGAGCAGGGGGCGGGGTTAGAGAGGAGGGGCCAGTGTGGAGCAGGGGGCGGGGTTAGAGAGGAGGGGGGCCGTGTGGAGCAGGGGGCGGGGTTAGAGAGGAGGGGCAGTGTGGAGCAGGGGGCGGGGTCAGAGAGGAGGGGCAGTGTGGAGCAGGGGGCGGGGTCAGAGAGGAGGGGCTATGTGGAGCAGGGGGCGGGGTTAGAGAGGATGGGCAGTGTGGAGCAGGGGGTGGGGTTAGAGAGGTAGTGTGATATTGGCAGGGGAGTGGGCAGTAGGGTTGGAATATCCTTCCCAATGTCAGAAGCAGTAAAAAAAAAAATCCCCCCTCAATAATAACAGGATGATTAATTATCATTATTAATGGAAAACTACAGCCTGAAACACTTTGGCATTATTAGAATTTTGCATATTGGAGATCCCAGGTAACCCAGGTCCTGTTGTCCTGTTTTGTAGAGTACATCAGTTTTTTTGCTGCTGAATTCAAGTTCTGCAGGCAACATGATCATGATGTCACAGGGTGATATTGCGACAGCAGGAACAGGGCTGTTTAATAGGAGAGAGTGTCTTCAACTCGCTGTAACACCAACTATAAGTATCAGATATTTATGTCAGCCCATTAAAGACAACAGGTCAGGGGGTTTTGCCTTGAATCCCCGCTAATCAACTTTCTGCAGTAACTCCTACTGAGGGAAATCAATCACTTATCAAGAGGACATTTTTGCCGTGCCAGCAAGCCTCAACAGTCCAGAATGCAACAGTGTGGCTTCACGGGGAACTGGGATTGTGGCCAAAGTCAAAGTTGGATCCCTGACTTTGCTTTTGGCCTTTTTAGCTAAAGCGGGGGGGGGGGAAAGTAGATCTGGGTAAGGTAGGAAAATAACACGCTGGAGCAGAACCGGAGGAGGCCTGCCAGGATAGCAAATGAAAAATTGTAATTAGTGATAAAGTACGATATATAACAAATATCAGATAATGAACCATCACTGCCGCTCGTTTGCTAACCATGTAAATGTTTTAGCCTGGAGTTTTCCTTTAATAATAGGATAGATTTATGCAGTGGCCACCCCCATGTCAAACTTACCTGGATATGGGGGCAGGCTGGGAGATATGGAAGAGTATGGGCTGGAGGCAGAGCTGGAGAGGGAGAACTGCGTGGAGCGGGAAGATGGGGGGGAAGTGAGGGAAGAGAGATAGAGCAGCTGGAGTCCCATCATCTTTTGCTGTGGGGGTGTGCTTATCTGTCAGTGCATTTTTGTCTCTTTGGAGCAATCAGAAACTAGCCCCACCCCCAGTCCCACCTTAGCTCCGCCCCCAGGCCCGCCTGCCCCGCCCACCACTGACCGCCTCTCTCCTCTCCTCCCCTCCCCTCTGCAGATGATGGAAGCTGGTTCCCCAAGGAGAACATGTTCAGCTTCCAGACGGCCACCACCACCATGCAGGCGTGAGTATCTCACCCTCAGCCTGACTCTACCTGACATGCATGCATGTACACACACACACATATGCACGCACGCACGCACACACACACACACACACACACACACACACACACGTGCACACACACACATTACATGCAGACATGCGCGCACACACACACAAACACACACACATGCACGCACACATGCATGTGCACACACACACACATTACATACATACATGTGTTCACACACACACACACACACACACGCACACACACCCACACACAGACATGCACGTGTGCGCACAGACTCACGTACACACACAGACACACTCCAGTCTCTCCAGTCTCTAATGGCTGCTTTACTCTCATATAGATAATTGCAGTTTGCCCTTCAAACACTGTGCCTCGCTCATTCTCTTCTCTTGTTATCTCTCTCTCCCTCTCTCTTTCTCTAAAGCAGACACAATCATACAGCGTCAGCGACAGTGTTCAGTTTAAAATCATGGCAAGACTGTAAAAGATTCTGTACAAGTTAGCCAGCAGGCTACTTTTCCTTAACAGTCCCACTCCACATAGGCATTACAAGAAACAATGTTTAAATGAAATCAGTAAAAATGTATGTATGTAAAAATGGGTGGAATTATTTGTCTGTTTTTCCTTTCTTGCATGCCCCTCTCCCCTCTGGACCGGTCCACAGGATTTCGTAAGTACCCCTCTGCCCCCCTCTGCTTCTCTTCGTGTGGGAGGACCCCCTCTTATGCGTCCCGTAGATGCTGGTTTCCCTGCCAAAAAAAAAACCCCTTGCAGCCTCCTAAACCCGTACTGCACCCTCTCCTTTAACCCATAACCCCTGACCTTTGACCTCTTCTGCTCGTGGACTGAGTGTTTGAAGTTACAGACGGAGGTAGCATAGCAGGGCACTCTTAACTCTCCCTAAAACCTGCACTTCAACCCTCCTCCCCTCCTCTGCCCCCCCCTGCACCCCCTCAGACTCACAGAACAGCAGTAGCCGGTATGGGACAGGCAACGTGTGGTGCCACAGCACGGTTCGGAATCTCAGATCGAAAACGAGCCGGCGCAAGACCTTTTCCGCCGAATCGACCCTTTCAGACGCTGACGCGAGCCCTTCTCTAAATTTGGGACAGAGAGGGGGGCGTGAGCTCCTAGCTCCTAGCTCCTTGGAGGAGCATTTAACGGGTTGGAACGTCCTCAAAGATGGCGCGCCCCGATCGATTTCCGGATCAGTCACGCACCTCGGAGACAAAGGACGGATAAAATAAGAAATCAGAAAACTTGTGATTCCAGACCACGTCAATTTCACATTTTTTTTTTTTTGGCCCATTTGGCCTTCCGTACTTTAGAAAAGAAGGAGGCAAGGAAATGAAGCACGGAGGTAAAAAAAAAAAAAAAAACGAGCGGTTGGAACGCACCCAAGGTGTGTGCGCTTTGCCTTTGCCCTTCGCGGCAGCCGGCCGGCCGCGGTCTGTATTCTGGGCGCGAGCACCTTGGCGGGTTTTATTTCGCCGTTTGCAGCCACTCTAATCTGGAGTGATTACGGCTTTTTTTTTAAATTATTCCCGCCGCCCCTGGCGCGTGCCCCGCCCGCTTGGCGGCCTGCCGGCACACCGGCACTGCGGCGGCTCGCTAGCAGAGCAGCCGAGGCGCGGTCCGCCCAGACGAGGACAGCTGCGGGGGAGAATGCGAAATGGCCGACTTAGCGTTTTTTTTCTCCTGACGCCGCCGGACGTGGGGTGGGCCTGTGGGGCGCTCGCTCGCTCGCTTGCGTGGGAATCCGTTTTATACGGCTGGCTGCTTTTCTCTCTCTCTCTCTGTATCTGTACTCCAGCCAAACGCCTTGTTCGAGCCTACGACGGCGGCTGTGCCTCTCGGGGGTTTGAACCCGCAACCGCTTGAGTCGCATTTTTGCGTTCTGTTCTTCTTTATAGACGCCGCTCAGCATTCTCGGCGCGCTCGCCCCGATCCCCCGGACGTCTTTGCCGGCGGACGTCCGGCTGTGCCGCCCCGCGCTGCGCCAAAAACGTTTTTCTTTGAGCGAGGCTTTAAAAAAAAAAAAGAAGAGAAAGAAAAACAGGGACAGTGCTGATTCAGGTATTAATCCAGCTGTCGCCGCTCGCCTTCCTTTAATGAAACCTTTCACCCGCGAGCGCGGCTCGAGTTACCGACGCTCTGTAATTTGCGCGGAAAGCGGCGGGTTCGATGGCCGTCGGTTTAATTTGCTTTTCCCCGGCCGCGCGGGAGGAGAGAAGGCGGGACGTGGGACGCGGGGCGTGGGGCGGGGGGGCGCGCGTACGCCGCACAAACCAAAAAAAAAACGACCGGCCCGGTAGCGGCGGACGGACGGGCGACCGATCCGCTCTCGCGTTCGGGGGAGCGCGCGCTGAGCGAGTACAGAGAGAGAGCAGCAGACCAATCAAAAACATCCGCTCGTGCGTGACATCACAACAGCGGCGAGGACATGATGAGAAACAGCGGAAAGCGTGATTTAATAATGAAACGGGAACCCGCGAGCTGATGCAATTCCAGTTTGATTATGACCTCGCGAATCAGGCGAACGGTTCACGTGCCCCATCGACGGCTGCGTTCTGATCCTGTTTATTCAGCTCGCGCCCTCGTTTGAAGCAACGCGCAGTTTCCCGGAACTCGGTCGGCTGATTTTGAAGTGATGTATGGTTTTCATTCGCTTACTCATTTGACGGAGTCATTAAACGCTCGCACAACGGAGTTAGCCGAAAGGCTAGCTTTCATCTGTGGTCCCTGGGCATGTTTGAACAATAGCACTGCGGTACAGAAAATAAATACATGCAGGAAGACAGTCAGGTTAGGCAGGTTACCTCACTCAACAGTGTCACATCTGGGTGATGGATCCACACCCTTCTGGTTGCCAGGTCAACTTCCTTCATTGTTGTGTGATGCTTCTTGTGGGGAATCCAAAAGCAAGCATGCACACACACACACACACACACACCGACACCCACTCACGCGCACACACACACACACACACACACACACTCACGCACACACACACACACACACTCACACACACACATACACGCAGACACGTACACACACACACACACATTCACGCACTCACACACACACATACACGCAGACACGCACACACACACGCACACCACACACACTCACACACATACACACCCATGCACACACACACACACACACACACACACACGCAAGCGCACACACCCACACTCACACGTGCACACACACACACACACCCACACACACACATCATCTGCAAGGCTTTCCCTCCAGGTGTTTAGAGAACATCTTACTCTTGGTGCTGATGGTGACCAGCTTGTCATTATGTCAGAGAGGATATATTTATGACAGTTTGCCGTTGCCTCTCGCCCCTTCAATTCAGTTTAACTTCAAAAAACTTTCTTTTTTTTTCTGTGAGGGAACATTTTGTGTGGCGAAAACCATCCTTTTCACAATTAGAATTAGCACGGTGGGTGCATTCAGAAAATCCAAGACACCAATGATGAACGCCTGTAAAATAAAAAAAAAGCTGCTTAGTACAGAATATCAAGTTCATGGCCAGTGGACAGGGACAGTGCGTGCCATTATTATGCTGACAGTGAACCGTGATACAATGTAGCGTAAAGGCAGTTAAAATTGCAATGGCAGCAGTAAATCTGATAACGTTAAAAATTATATTGATTAAAAAAAAGCCATGGGCAATGTATGTAATGTACTGTTAAGTAAAGAAATATTTAAATATGCATGCACACAAAGACACGCACACACACACACACACACACACACACCCACTGCTGTGATCCCCTGCATGATGATGAAAGCTGGGCTGTGGAATGCTGGGTCCTGATTGGTGCGCTTGGCTGTGGGCGTGCTCGATGCCTGGCGTAGACGACTCTTCTCTCCATCGATTGGCTATCGATGATACTCACTCGCACCTTGAGCGTTAACCCCGCCCCCCTGACCTGGTGCCAGACCCCCCCCCCCCCCCCCCCCCGTACTAACAAAGCCCAGCCCTCTATGGCTATGAACCCTCAACCCCCGGTACTAACCTGGCTAATGGCTGCCTACCCGACCCCTGACCCCTGACCCCTGACCCTGCGCACCCACGTTAATGCTGTTGCGCGTCCCGGCAGGGCATTCCGGGGCCTTGCTGAGAGAAAGAGGAGAAAGAGACAGGTGGATTCTGCGGCCATGATCCAGAGGTACCGCACCCCCCCCACCCCTTTACCCCCCCCCCCCCCCCCCCCCCCCCCCCCCCCCCCCGTTTCCTGTTTCCTGTTTCTGTGCCACGCCTACTTTACTGTGGCCACACCCCCCCTAAACCCACCCACACACCCACCCAGATACAAGATACTGTAACTCCCTGTAAAGATGTACTGATGAGGTGTGCACAGGGGCGCGTGCTACTCGCTGCAAATGAGTTTACGCCTCCCACGGGCTCACTGGTGCTTTGGGGACTGCGCGGGCGTTCGTCAGTGGTGCAAATTAGCTTGTGAAGAAAAGAACCCCGCTGGGCATCGATGGCACCTCTCCGTGTGGGCTGTGCCGCTGCACGTGTGTTCTGGAAAATTCCGCACGCCTGCGATGTCATTTGAGTCATTTGCTGTCACGCTGGGCCCAGGAACGCAATGGGTACGCCGGGTATTCTGCAGAGAATAAAGTGGAGGGGGGGGGGGGGTCTACTGAGGTTCACCGAGGGTCCGCTTCTCCCCCCACGGCGTAACAACCTCCACCAGGTAGGGCAGACGGGGGAGAGGTGGAGCGCGAGGAAGCTTTAACGCCCCCGTGGGGGGGGGGAAATTTGTCTCGCGGCAGTCTCTAACAATCCACCACGCCGCCGGCATTGCGCAGCGCTGCGGCTGCGATTAACGGCCCACAATGCAACAGGTCCCAGGGCGCCGTGTGCGTACGGCTCTACAGTACAAATACGGGGGGGTCACAGAGGAATCAGCCCGCTGTGTGCTGCCTGGAATAGGCTAGCTGCAGATGACAGGGAAGCGCTAGTCTAGTGCCAGACACAGTTGGCGGTGTTAGCGAGTGGGGAAGCCGGTGAGGGTATGAGTCCTGATCGCTGCATTAGCGACTCCTACTGGTTGGTCGGGGGTTGCCTGTCCAGCGGGGAGGGGATCCGGGGGAGATAGCGTGAACCTCCGCGCGCGAGTAGGCTGTGGCAGCCTACACCCTCCCCAGACCGACAGAGGGATAGCGCATCGACCAGGACTGTGGCTGGTCCACACGGGAAATTGGTATAATGACTAAACTGGGGAGAAAATGGGAGAAAAATGGCAAAAAAGGAGCGGGACTTACCCATCATCCTTACCTCCCTGCGACATCCTCGCACCAAGCTCCTGGGCTTGGAATCCGGTGCCCCCAGCCCTATAATGGGGGTCACTGTTCTGCTGACGGTGTAGAAGCTGCCGGTTTATCAGATGAGTGCTCAAACTGAGGTCCTGACTCACTGTGGCCATTAAAGATCCTGTGAACCATTCCTAAAAATTAGGGGTGTTATCTGCAGTGCCCTGGTCAAATACTGGCTCTCTGTGTCCGGCCAGATAATCATCCCCCACATCTGAAGGGCTATGGAGTCCCCTGCGTTCCCGTCCAGGTCATCGCTCATAATGAAAATGGCTCATTCTGTAGCGCTGCCTGGCTAAATAAAAGACATTAGCACCCGGGGGGCATAGATTGTTTTTTACAGCAGGTTCAGAGGGGGGGGGGTCACCCTGACCAATCAGATGCTGAACGAGGAGGCGCGCTGGAGCTCGACTTTTACTCCCGCTGATTTCCTTCCGCTGTCCCGGGCCGGCTCGAGATCACGGTGGGGGGGTGGGGGGGGGGGGGGGCAGCACCCCCGGGAAGATCCAATAAAGAAATATTCGCCGTGACCGGGGCAGCGGTGGCCGGTAACGAATTTATAACGCCAACTTTATCGAGCTGCGAGGCTTGTCGTCCTTCCGGCGTCTTCCACACCTCAGTTCTCCCACACTGCTAGAGCGGCTCTGATCGAGCGGCTCTGATCCAGCGGTTCTGATAGAGCGGTTCTGATCAAGCGGCTCTGATAGAGCGGTTCTGATCCAGAGCGGTTCTGATCAGAGCGGCTCTGATAGAGCGGTTCTGATAGAGCGGCTCTGATAGAGCGGCTCAGATAGAGCGGCTCTGATAGAGCGGTTCTGATAGAGAGGCTCTGACAAAGCGGCTCTGATCCAGTGGTTCTGATAGAGCGGCTCTGATAGAGCGGCTCTGATAGAGCGGTTCTGATAGAGCGGTTCTGATAGAGCGGCTCTGATAGAGCGGCTCTGATAGAGCGGCTCTGATAGAGCGGTTCTGATAGAGCGGCTCTGATAGAGCGGCTCTGATAGAGCGGTTCTGATAGAGCGGTTCTGATAGAGCGGCTCTGATAGAGCGGCTCTGATAGAGCGGCTCAGATAGAGCGGCTCTGATAGAGCGGTTCTGATAGAGCGGCTCTGATCCAGCGGTTCTGATAGAGCGGTTCTGATAGAGCGGCTCTGATCCAGCGGCTCTGATAGAGCGGTTCTGATTGAGCGGTTCTGATAGAGCGGCTCTGATCCAGCGGCTCTGATAGAGCGGCTCTGATAGAGCGGTTCTGATAGAGCGGCTCTGATCCAGCGGCTCTGATAGAGCGGCCATGATAGAGCGGCGCTGATAGAGCGGCTCTGATCCAGCGGCTCTGATAGAGCGGTTCTGATAGAGCGGTTCTGATAGAGCGGCTCTGATCCAGCGGCTCTGATAGAGCGGCTCTGATAGAGCGGCTCTGATAGAGCGGTTCTGATAGAGCGGTTCTGATAGAGCGGTTCTGATAGAGCGGCGCTGATAGAGCTGCTCTGATAGAGCGGTTCTGATAGAGCGGCGCTGATAGAGCGGCTCTGATAGAGCGGCTCTGATAGAGTGGTTCTGATAGAGCGGCTCTGATAGAGCGGTTCTGATAGAGCGGCTCAGATAGAGCGGTTCTGATAGAGCGGTTCTGATAGAGCGGCTCAGATAGAGCGGTTCTGATAGAGTGGTTCTGATCCAGTGGTTCTGATAGAGCGGCTCAGATAGAGCGGCTCTGATCCAGCGGTTCTGATCCAGCGGTTCTGATAGAGTGGTTCTGATAGAGCGGTTCTGATAGAGCGGCTCTGATAGAGCGGTTCTGATAGAGCGGCTCTGATAGAGCGGCTCTGATAGAGCGGTTCTGATAGAGCGGCTCTGACAGAGCGGTTCTGATCCAGTGGCTCTGATAGAGCGGCTCTGATCCAGCGGTTCTAAATGGTAAATGGACTGCATTTATATAGCGCTTTTATCCAAAGCACTTTACAGTTGATGCCTCTCATTCGCCAGAGCAGTTAGAGGTTAGGGGTTAGGTGTCTTGCTCAAGGACACTTCGACATGCCCAGGGTGGGGTTTGAACCGGCAACCCTCCGACTGCCAGACAATCGGTCTTACCTCCTGAGCTATGTCGCCCCCTAAGCTATGATAGAGCGGAGACCCGCCGTCGCAGGCTCGGTGCGATCGGAACATATCGCGCGCGACGACGTAATAAAAAAAGTCACATCGCCATGTTTCAGTTCTCATAATGTCTGGGACTCAGAAGAGGGCAGGCTGAGAATATCGTTCGCCATGTAAAGTCTGTTTTTTTGTATATGTGATCTGAACAAGTCGCACTGGAAAATCACATCGGGCATCGTTTCAGCTTCCTGTGTCAGTAAATCCTGAGACCTGGAACTGGTCGGAATAATAATGTTACTGAAGTCCTTGAACGGTAATAATAGTAATACAAAACAACAGACTGTATTAACAGGGCACCTTTCACACAACAAAGCAAGTATAGCTCGAATGGCTCCATAGCAGGATATAAACGATGTTTAGGATAAGGGTAAAATACATCCAAAAAATCAAATAAGTTGTGGACAAATAAAAGGGTAAGTAGACGGTAAATAAAAGGAATTTAGGGCAAATAACACTAATCACATGAATAAGCTAAATCTTAAACAAGTGAGTTTTCAGCTGAGGTTGTAACTTATAGCTCAGTTTCGTAGTGAACCGTTCTTATATTTTGCAGTGTGTACATGGAGGACATTTCGTAATTCAGTCATTTTTTTCTCACACTCGAAGCGCTCTACAAGGATGGGGGGGGGGGGGGGGGACTCAGCCCCCACCAACGTGTAGCCTCCACCTGGGTGATGGACGGCAGCCATTTTGCGCCAGAACGCTCACCACACATCAGCTGAGGTGGAGAGGGAGAGAGAGAGAGGGAGAGGGACTGTAGCCTGTTAAACCGGGGGGATGATTCAGCGGTAGGATAGAGAGAGCCAGCTTGGGGAATATCAGCCACCACCCCCTTTTTTCAGTTCCCCCCCAATTCCACTCGCAAAATATTCAAGAGCTTTTCTTCGGCAGAATCTCCCAGAGGTCTGATCGGCTGTTGGGAAAATCAAAAGCTCAGAAATAGATGTGTTCGGGTGCGAGTCCTCACGCCAGCCCGAGGGCGGCGCGGGGTGATTGACAGTAATGCGGGGGAAAACAAGCTCGTAACGGCGCGGTTCCCCTTTTTCCCAGGGTTCCCGAGGTTTGAGCGAGGGCAGACTAGGGCTCGGGCTGATGATGTCATTCACGGCGTAAGGTCCGGGTCGTCTGGCGGGGGGGCAGCCGCTAGCGCCCGAAGCTACGCCCAAAGCGCTTCTCGCAGGGTCGCAGAATTTCACAGAGCGCCCGTTCACAGTCGCTCTAATACAAACTGTGCAGACGCTCAGCACTCGGAGTCACTGGGGCCCGGTGTGTCGCTTTCATAGCCGGCCGCCCACGCAACTACTGTTGCATATTGTAAAAAAATGAATAAAAATGCAACAGTAGATATTTGCTACAGAAATAAAAATGCAAAAAAAAGATAAATACATGTTCAGTATCTCAAAACATACTGAACAAAATATTGTAAATTTCATATGCGAGTTATGCACATGCTGCAGTATTTATTTTAGCTGCATGCAATTTACGATATATTCTGGCTTATTTAGATGATTCTAAATACATAGTGTCAATGTATGATATGTTTTCCAATGCAGTGTTTGCATTTTAAACAGATGCAAACTACAAGCTCTGAAACACTATAGATATTACAAAGCAGTTACTGTTCAGCCACTGCATTAGTGAATGAGATTCCGTGTTAGAGCACAAACATTTGTACTAATGTCCCTACTACTAATTAGCATTAGAGAAAAACAAAGAGATTGAAACAGATGGAAGAAAAACGTTTTAAAAATTAAGCGAATAAATGTCATTGTGCATTCAGGGCTCTTGTGTGCATGGGTGGGGGCGTGATGCGTGAAGTTCACACGTATTTTATGATTTAGGGTCAGAGTTTGGGGTCAGTTCCATTTCAGTTTAGCCGGTTCAGTCAGGGAATGATTTGAAAATTGTACTATTATTCGGAAACGACCCGTTAAAAGGACACTGTCTCTTCGCGTTTATTGAAATTTCGGTGCGTGACCCCGTGGGTGCGTGTTGCTGTTTTCGTAAGTGGCGGGCGGCGGAGGCTAATCGGTTCTGGGTTCTGCGGGGCGATGATAGCGGAGCGGAGCGGCACATCAAACAGGGAGCCGTGCTGCGGAGCGCGGCGGGGAGCGGGGGAAACGCGGAGCGTGCGCCAGGCGAACGCCGAGGTACGGTTAGCGCGATACAGTTAGCACGGGTACGGTTAGTGTGGTGCGGTTAGCGCGGGTACAGTTAGCGTGGTATGGTTAGCACGGTACCATTAGCACGGGTACGGTTAGCGTGATACGGCTATCGCGGTACTGTCAGCGCAGTACGGTTAGCACGAGTATGGTTAGCGTGGTACGGTTAGCGCGGGTACTGTTAGCATGGTATGGTTAGCACGGTACAGTTAGTGCGGGTATGGTTAGCACTGTACAGTTAGTGCGTGTACTGTTAGCGCGGTACGGTTAGCGCGGGTACTGTTAGCGCGGTACGGTTAGCGCTGCCCACCGCGTTCCGCCCGTCCTGCTGTTCCATCACACAAACCGAGGGGTCTTTTCCTGGCTTTTTTTTTTTTTTTTTTTTTTTTTCCTCCTCCTCCTCTGAGGTCAGCATCCGTGTGAGGTAATTATTACAGGAATCCCCCCCTTCCCTCCCCCAGGCCCCTCCCATCCTCTCTCGCCCACGCAACCTCCCGCCCGTGGGCTCCACAGATGTCTGGCCTTACCCTCGTCATTAGACGCATGGTTGCCTAGGATATCGCAGGGAAGACACATCCAGCTGTGGTGAGGGAGGGAGGGAGGGAGGGAGGGAGCGAGAGAGCAGAGAGAGAGAGAGAGAGAGAGAGATCTATAACCCCCTGCTGCGAGAGAGAGAGAGAGGAAAGTAGACAGTTCATGCACCTTTTAATTGAACCCCAGCCCACCCTTATGGGAACATTAGAAAAAAATATTATACGAATGCAGTTGAAAAAACAGCCCTGCCACACCACCTGACATGATTACATACTAATGATGCAACCTTTCCCCACGCAGACCAATCAAAAAGAACAAAAGGAAAAAGGAGGGGGGGGGGGTGGGGGAGAGGGGGGGAGAGGGGGCAGGGGAGAGATGGCGAGACAGGCGGTAAAATGAGCTGGAGAATGTCAGATGGGAGCAGGAGGCGCTGATCAGTTTACTGAAGGTGCGGTGTGTGGGAGACTGGAGCAGGAGGAGGAGGAGGGGCAGTGAGCAGGAGGAGGAGGAGGGGCAGTGAGCAGGAGGAGGAGGAGGGGACTGTGAGGAGGAGGAGGAGGAGGAGGAGGAGGAGCAGTGAGCAGGAGGAGGAGGGGCAGTGAGCAGGAGAGGAGGAGAAGGAGGGGCACAGCAGGAGGAGGAGGGACAGCAGTGAGCAGGAGGGAGAGGAGGAAAGGACAGTGAGCAGGAGGAGGGCAGGGGCAGAGCAGAGAGGAGGAGGGACAGTGAGCAGGAGGAGGAAGGAGGGGCAGTGAGCAGGTGAGCAGGAGGAGGAGGAGTGAGGAGAAGGAGGGACTGTGAGCAGGAGGAGGAGGGACAGTGAGCAGGAGGAGGAGGAGCAGTGAGCAGGAGGAGGAGGAGGAGCAGTGAGGAGGAGAGGAGGAGGAGGAGGGGAGGACAGTGAGCAGGAGGAGTGAGCAGGGAGGAGGGAGTGAGCAGGAGGAGGAGGGGCAGCAAGGAGGAGGGGGGGGGCAGTGAGCAGGAGGAGGAGGGGCAGGAAGGGACGTGAGTAGGAGGAGGGGCAGTTGAGCAGAGGAGGAGGGGAGGAGGCAGTGTGAGCATGAGGAGGGACAGTGAGCAGGAGGGGGAGTCTTCTTTTTCCCTTTCGGTTTCTATTCCTTCACGAGCACAGAGGAGGAGGGGACAGTGAGCAGGAGGAGGAGGAGGGGCAGTGAGCAGGAGGAGGAGGAGGGACTGTGAGGAGGAGGAGGAGGAGGTCAGGTCTGAGTCTGTCCTTTAGTTAATTTGCATATTGGGAAAATGAATTGGCAGAAAGCCTTATCCTGAAACCTCCCATGTCCAAAACCTGAAAAAGACCCAAAAACCATTACTGGTCATTTAAGAACAGGAATACAGACTCCCATTGCTCAGTTT